>CM035408.1:147152406-147209906 GCA_020310875.1 Ceratopteris richardii
TGACTTTTACAATGAGGTAAAGTGGTAAGTAATCACTAGCATATGTTCCTATGATTCTTCATGCATGTAGAGTCTTCATGATGTCTTTCAAGACAAATGTGTAGGCTTGTGATTTACACCAACAGCTCCCCCTCAAGCCAAACATTTTGGCTTAAGTATTCATCTTCAATATTCAAGTACATCCTACAATCCAATCATAGATTTGAACCTGCAAAGTTTGGTCCCATCCAAAGCTTTAGTCAGCAAATCTGCACATTGCATGTTGGTTGACACATAGGTCAGCTGAATGTCCTGGCTTAGCAACTTCTCCCTCACATAATGATAATGAACTTCTATGTGTTTGGTCCTGGCATGATAGATAGGATTAGCTGCAAGGTGAAGAGAACTTGTATTATCTCCAAAGATAATTGGAGGCCTAGTATATAAGCCCAAGTCTGTATACAAAAGCTTAATCCAAATTGCTTCTTGAGTGGCATTAGCTAGCCCTCTATACTCTGCCTCTGTAGAAGACAATGCAACAGTTGGTTGCTTTTTTGCAGACCATGAAATTGGTTTGTCACCTGCAGACCATGAAATTGGTTTGTCACCTGCAGACCATGAAATTGGTTTGCAGCCTCTAAGTGAGGTATCCTTTGTTTGTGCATGAATTGACTTAGCACACTAACTCCATATGCAATATCAATTCTAGTTAAGGTAGCATAGTTCAAGCTACCCACCATACTTTGATAACCTGTAATGTCTTGGACTTCATCACCTTCATGGGCACTTAGCTTTAGGTTCACCTCCATTGGAGTGCTAGCTGCTTTAGCATCCTGCAAGTGAAATTTCTTCAACATGTCCTACACATACTTCTTCTGAGTAGTGTATATCCCTGAATTAGTGTAAATTAATTCAAGTCCCAAAAAATACTTCAATAATCCAAGATCATTGATCTTGAATTCCTTCATCATTTGGCTTTTGATGGTTCTGATTCCATTGACATCATTGCCTGTAATGATGATGTCATCAACATAAACACAAAGATAGATTACCTCTGAATTACTTCTCTTAATGAACACAAAAGTGTCAGCCTTACTCATGACAAAACCTTGGTCTTGGAGGTATGTAGTTAGCCTGTAGTTCCATGCCCTAGGTGCCTGCTTCAATCCATATAAAGCCTTCTTTAATTTGCAAAAATAAGTTACCTTCTTAGGGTCTTCATAGCCAGGAGGTTGTGACATATAAACCTCTTCTGAGATCCATCCATTCAAGAAAGCATTCTTGACATCCAATTGGTACATGTTCCAATTCTTTGATGCAGCCACACTCACCAACACTCTGATTGTTGGCATCTTGGCCACACGAGAAAATGTTTCTTCATAGTCAATGCCTTGGGTTTGTGCAAAACCCTTGGCTACCAATCTGGCCTTGTACCTGTTAATTGTGCCATCAGAATTTCTTTTCAATTTATAGATCCATCTGTATCCTATTACCTTCATGGAGTCCTTCTTGGGTACTAACTCCCATGTATCACTCTCCTTGAGTGCTTCAATCTCCTCATCCATAGCTTCCTTCCATTCTGATTTTGTGATTGCTTCTTCATATGAACCTGGTTCTTCATTTAACAAATCCTTTGCAAGATAAATTGAATGTTTAGTAACAAGAGATGTATCATACCCATATCTGATAGGTTTTTTACTTTCTCTTTGAGACCTTTTGATTGATTGAGTTGAAGATTGTGGTATGTCCTCAAGCTTCTTCATCTTCATTTTTCCTTTGGACTTCCATGCCTTGAACTCTTCAAGGTTGATTGTATCTTCATCATCTGAACTTGACTCTCCATCCTGAGTAGGTTCCTCCTTTGTAAGTTTTGGAAATTCTTCTTCCAAATCATAGGGTAGTTTGACCTTCCTGCATTATTCTCATACCAAGAATCATTCTCATCAAAGATCACATCTCTGCTTACCATAAATCCCTTATTGGTAGGGTTATAAAACCTGTAACCTTTTTTATTTAAATCATATCCAATGAAAATACATTTTTCAGCCTTTGGATCTAGCTTTCCTCTTACCTGTGAAGGAATGTGTACATATGCTACACATCCAAAAAATTTGCAGTGATCCAATGATGGTCTCTTACCATGCCATGCTTCATATGGTGTCATACCATCAAGTGACTTTGATGGTAACCTGTTTATGAGATAGGTGGCAGTAGAGACACTCTCTACCCATAGATAGTTAGGTAATTTCTTCTCATTAAGCATAGATCTAGCTGTCTCAACAATTAACCTATTTCTTCTTTCAACTACCCCATTCTGTTCAGGAGAGTACCTTGTGGTTATTTCCCTTTTGATGCCTCTGTCCTGCAAGAAGTCCTCAAATTCATTTGAGAAGTACTCACCTCCTCCATCTGACCTTAGCCTTTTCAAATTCCTTCATGTCTAATTTTCAACTAATGCAAGATATTTCTTAAAACAATTAAATACCTCATCCTTGTGCTTCATAAAGTATAATACAGTCCATCTGCTATAGTCATCAATAAAAGACACATAGTACCTTGAACCTGAGACTGAGGGGTCTTTGCTAGGTCCCCATACATCTGTGTGTACCAACTCTAGATAGTCTTCATGCATATATCCTTTCTTGGAGAAGGGTAACCTGTGAGACTTACCAAATTGACAAGCACCACACTTGTAAATCATATGTTGCTTGAATACATTAGGTATCCCAAGCACACATTGGTCCCTGCACATTTGCTTCAAGGTCCTTTCTCCTATGTGCCCTAATCTCTTATGCCAAATCTCAAGCTCTGAAAGTGTCTGATCCTTATAACTGTATAATGCAATATTTTTTGTATCTTCCAACTCAAAAGTGAAAAGTCTACCTAATTTTTCTCCTTTAGCTATCCTTTTGAATCCATGTCTTGGGTCCTCCACAAATGCTCCATATTGATTGAACCTGACCTGCAACCCTTTCTCTACAATCTGACCAACACTCATTAAGTTCTTTGTAATTGTAGGTACATAAAGTACTCTGCTCAACAAATTCTGATTACCATCACAAGTTTTCACATTTCCAACTTTAACTACAGAATGCTTTGTATCATCACCTGTTTGGACTTGATGTTTACCTTTTGGTTCCTCAAGATCAGAGAGTAGTGCCACATTACCAGCCATATGATTTGAACACCCTGAATCAATATAGAATAAGTGATCATCATTTGTACCTGACTTTGAAGTCATGTTCATGATCAAGAGAGAGTCATCCTGCTCCTCTGTGTAGTTGTTGTAGTCCTTTCTGTTTCTGAATCCTCCTTGGTAGTTGCCATTGTAATTGTTGTTGTAGTTGTTGTGGCCTTGGTGATGGTTGAACCTTCCTCTAGACTGAGAGTATCCACATCTTTGGTAGCCTCTTCCTCTCTGATTTTTGTAATTCCTGTAACACTCATCTGTGGTGTGGTTTGACAAACCACAAATGTTACATGGTGATGAATTATAGGGTCTCCCCCTACCTTGCTTACCTCCTCTGCCCCTACCTCGTGAAGATCTACCTCTCCCTGCATAGTTGGCTTGGGAGGTAGAGCATTCATCTTCCACCTTCTTACTCTTGCCTTTATCCTTAGATTTCTTATCAGTGTATAGGGCAGAAGAGTTGTTACCTTTGGTAGTATCTCCACTCTTGGTAAGCTTTGCTTCATGTGTGAATAGTTGACCCATGAGAGTTGTAAGATCTGGAGTGTGCATGTCCATGTAGAGATCCATTGCAGTGGTGAAGCTTTCCCACTTGTCATCAGCCTTGATCCCATTGATTACTTGCCTTACAATTTGTTCCTCTTCAATCTCTTCTCCTATGCTTGCTAACTGATGTGCAACATCTTTGATCTTGGTCACAAATTCTGAAACAGCTTGCTTAGGTTGCTTCCTTAGTGTTGTGAACTCAATCCACAACTGAGGTTGCTTAGCTTGCTTAGGTTGCTTCCTTGCACACCATGTGTTGAGTTTTTCTTGCTCCTCCTTGGTTGGAAAACCTCTTGCTTTGAATGAGGGCAATTCCTCATCTCCTGAGATGTATCCATAGAGACTCCTTCCTTGTAAGTAGGTCTTCATCCTTAGAGACCAAGATTGATAGTTGTTCCTGTCCAATTTGTCAATAAATGAAGGAAAACCATCTCCCATTTTACCTTATTTGCTTTGATACCACTGTTGGAAAGATGGATGGATGATCCAGGAAACTGAGTAGGTACTGCTAAACCTGCTTTGTACCAGCCCTCTTTAGCTTCAGACTTGATTAGTAGACTCCCTTAGCTTTCCAATGACACCAAGAAATGGTCTATGTCCTTTGGAAATGAAGTGTGTAATGATTGAATCAAACCAGATAACTTTGGAAGTCACAAAGTCAAGAAAACCTTCTATTTTGGTCTTGACACCTACTCAATGTTTTGCTCAGTGTGACCAGCACAGTAACAATTGATAAAATTCCTTCTAGGGGTATTCAACTAGCTTAGTAAGCTAACATTTGCAAGTGAAATTATGTAAAATAATGAACTATGCTAAGAGAAATTAATTTAGCAAGATTGGTATACCCCCGGCACTTGTCCGAGTTCATTTGTCCTTGTTCGGCGGCCCTCTAACACTGGCACGCACGGTGGACTTGAACCCGCAGGTGCATTATTGACTTCGACATTCTTTTGCGTTGCCTGTAGGCCTATTCCAGAGTTCGGCTCCCGAATCATTTCTGACCGTACTTGTTCAAGTGGAGGAACAAGTATAGCAAGCCATCTCCTACGAAAAAGTGTCCAAATACTTTGAACACGACTATCCAATTGCTGTTTTAATAAATCTATGTCCACATTCGTCATTAATGTGGCATTCAGTTCTACGCCTTCATCTTTTAATATCTGCCTTTCAAATTCCTGCAAAACCTGTATTCTTGAATGCAAAATTTCATTTTCTGCTTGCAGGTTGGCATTCATGGTAGAAAAACTCATCATTTCGTCTTGAATCTGTTTTTGTATATTTTGCTGCCACTGGTGAAATTCTTGAAAACACTTTTTTGCGTTAATCAATTCCGCCATTAGTTGCCGTTGGTTACTCTGTAACTCCTGTAGTAAAGCTTCTTTGTCGTCCAATTCCTTTTGCATCTGTGTCATTTTTTCTAGTAATGAATTGGACTTAGTCATAGTAACGAATAATAATTCGTTTTTCTGCTGAAGCGCTTGTTCTTGTTGACGCAAATATTGAGAAACTTCCTGTAATTTGTTTTGCATCCCTATCACATAATCTGGTTGGAGATCGTCCGGTAATTGCCCTAGGCTGACAGTGGGCAAGTGGTCTTCCATTCTTCGTTTAATTGACAGCCGAAACGGCGTTCCTACTGTCTGGTTCTGTGCGCTATTACCTGTGTGGAATAAATTTGCAGACGATGTGGAGACTCGGTCTGCTTCCTCTTGCTCTGCACTGTGTGGGTGTCCTGTGTCTATCATATCATGATCACAGGAATTAATATATGGGGACCAGTTTAGCTTTTGATACTTCACTGATTGCACAAAATCGAATATAGCAGCTAAATAGGCTGCTAGTCTGCTATTGGTTTGGGATCTTCACTTATCCCCGATAATTATTTGTGTATAGAGGTGGTTATATAGCCAGTGTGTCCAGCTAACCCTACCACCTCCTTCGGCATGTACTAATGGTGAGAAATTTTCTCTAGACATTAAATCGAATTTAAGTAGGAAACAGAGCTTCTCTAAATACCACTTGAATTGTTCACGGCGCTGATATGTGGCATTTTTCAACATGTAATATCTTCTGGGGCCTTCGCAGTTTCCAAATTCTTTTCTCAGTTCATCATTCGAACATTTATGAAAACGTGCATCATCATACAGTGGCAGTTTAAATATGGCGGAGACTAACTGTGGCGAAAATTGTACCTGGTTTAAAATGAGGCCTTTTGTTTGTCGCATGCTGTGTAACTGATTCTCTGCATCTTCATTATCGATCCACTACTCCCATGGTAACTGAGCAAACTGGAGGAGTCCGATCCGCCGTAGCCAGTTTTCATTCCTCCTTGAATGGATGTCGAGCTCTATTTTAAATTCTGTGGAAAATTTATGATGGACCTTTACTGTTGCAGAAGTCATTGAATCATCTTCATCATCCTGTAAGGTAGTGTCTGTTGTCGTCACAACATGGTTCTGTGCATTTGCGCGCTTCCTGAGTCGCCATCTTAGTATATCTGATTCAGACATGATTGTAAGAGTCGCCGAAAATGATATGCTGGAAGTATGTTAACTAGTGCCGACGCTCGCAGAATACTGTACTGAAGAATACTATGCTAGGCATATGCATTTTATAAGCACCAGAGCTTGAACTGCCATTCGGTGGAATGATTGTATTTCATTTGGACATGACACTTCATTCCCCTTATCAAAATTGTAGCATGAGTAAGAATCATCATTCTGCGTGTTATTCCGTAGATTGATGCTGGACTTAGCAAGTCTTTACGTGTGCGAAAAATATCATGAAACAAACCCTTGGTATCATACTCATTTCGAACTCATCATTACATTATGATTTCGCATGGTCGAATTTTACTATTCTTCTATGAGGCCTTCGAGGTACATATTCCTGGCTAATCTAAATGTACGAGCTATTTTTTTCTTAAGGGTTTCTAATAATTGCTTTAGAGTGTCGGGTTCTAAAACCTGCGCATCTATTCTGACGGAACTAAGTGCGATTGCTTCAGTAAGCAAGATTTCGGCCTGAGTTTGCAAAAAGGCCTCCTGTAAATAAAAATAATTGGATAATGCAGCGTCCCGGGATGTCTTCATTTCGGTGACTTTCTGCTGCATCTCCGTGACTCGATCCTTCTGATTTTGCAGTTGGTTATCCAGTCGCTCAAATTGCTGGTTCTGAAATTCAATCGTTCTGGAATATGCATCTCGTTCTCTTCGAGCATCTGCCAGATCTTTTTGGTGTTTTGCTTCCCTGGTTAATTGGTGTCTCAGCATTCTGTTTACCTCGTCCAAACATTCCTGGGCTCTTCGTAGCTCGTCTTGGACTTGTGCTGCTTCTCGCTGTTGGTCTTGATTCTTCTGGATGGTTTCCTGCAACTGGGCCTTCGTTTCTTCGACCAGTTCTTCGAGGGATGAGCTGATGTCTTCTTTTTCTTGGAGTGCGGTCTTTAATTCCCGGATTTCTTCGTGTGCTTCGTGTAATAGCTGGTCTTTGGCGGAAAGCTGCTCCAATGCTGCATCTCTTTGCTGTATCAAGGCCTGTTGTTCCGAAAACTGTGCTTGGAGATCGGCTAGTTGTGTCTGTAATTGATGATTTTCCGCTCTTACGGCATCGACTTCTTCTTGGAGTGGGGTGATGTCGGCTTCCAGGAGGTCGACTTTGTGCTGTAGGTCGTGCCGAATGGTGTTTGCGACCTCACTCATCTGTTCCGGAAGTTCTTGTGAGAGGGTAATGAGCAGTTGGCCCATGTTAGCCAGTTCAGAAAAGATCGGAACAGAGGAAAGGAGGAGTGGGTGTTGTGGTGGTGTAGAGGTTTGGGTATGGATTTGGGGGGATGTCGGGGGTGAATAATTGGGGGAGGATGAAGAAGATTCGAAAATTGGCGGCGGGAAAGGGTTGACTGGTGGAGATTGAGGGCCAGGGGATGTAGGGTGGGTTACCTGATGGATGGGTTGGTGTTCACCTATAATGTGGGCGATGGTGGATTCTACGGCCTTTAGTAAGGTGTTGAGTGCACTGTCGATCACTTGCTGTTCATCTTCTCGTCATGCTGATGCTTCTTCGGTTGAGACTGGTTGTGTTTCTGTGTGCTTCTGCTGGTCGTGGTGGTCGGCCGATGATTCGTTGTGTATGGAAGTGGCTGTGTCGTGGAAGGTCTCTTCTTGGTCGGCGTTTCGGGTGTCCTGATTCTTTCCGGCGGATCCTTGTGCTTCGCTTTTTGAGGAGCTGATCCGAATTCTCTTATTGCGGAAAAGTTGGTTGATCTCCTCATCTTCTTCTTCTTCTTCGTCGAGAGGTTGAACTGATTCTTCGTGCCTAAGTATGGGACCTTGGGGTGGTGGTTGTGCGGCAAGGATGGCTGGGAAAAGGAATGAGATAATGTGGGGAAGGCGAGAGCGCGGGGTGGTACCCTTTTGGAGTTGCTTCATGATAGCTACACATTCTTTATGGATTCTAAGGAAAAAGTATGATGCAAAGTTGACGGGTTCCTGGGCAGCTAATTCTAAAGCGGAATAAAATGGTCGTGAGATGCCGTAAGTGCGTTTCTGCAGGTTAAGTATGGCGACTAAGAATTGCAGAGCGGATCGTTCGGGTTCGGGGCGGCAGAGAATGGCGTATTCGTTGGACGAGGAGTGGGGGAATAGTTCATTCATGCGGGCGATGGGAATACTCGGGCCATTTTCACGGCCTTGCGGGTTGAGGCGATAGGCTTCAGCGAAGGTTTGGAAGGTGATGACTGTTCGCGAAGGGAGTGAGAGGAAGACCCATTGGCGTTCGGTGGCGGGGGACTGAGCAATGGCGGTGATGATCTGTGTAAAGAAAGGATGGGCTTCCACCGAGTGCCAAGGCAACTCAACGAAGTTGGCCAATCCTCTGCAATGCAGGTATTCACCTACCTCGGTAGGGATACCTTCGCGGAAGGCAGCATAGTTGGCTATTGCTTCCATGGCGGTTACTGAGGTAGATAATGAGCACGGATGCAGAATGCACGAGGGCTCAGAATACTAGCATACAACACGATAGCTTATTTCGGCTTGTTGACAGAGTTTAAATAGAAACAATACGGTGGGGAGAAAAAGGGGGTGGGATATCATTGTGCGGTGCGGGAATAATACTGGTTTTCATGCAGGTGTGTGTAGCTCAGTGATGAGTAGCACCTCCTTTAATGTCAATCCGGGAAGACGTGAGGATGGTATGAAGACCTCGAGCAAGTGGCGGCACAAGTGCGTGAGTGAGAAGCACACAAACATGCACACACATACACACACACGCACACACACGGTAAGACAAAGAGTGAGAAGCAATGGAGTTCTTAGATTACTTTCAAAAAGCTCTTACAAGTTCATTTCAATTACAATCCAACCTCCAAAATGAGCTCTCTAGCTCTTTTTATAGTTTTTGACTAGGTTTTGGCCCTGTCCAGACCTAGTGTCCGGCCTAGTTAAAAATTAGGTTCCAGGGCCAATTTGAGGGCTTAAACGGAGTCTAAAAATTACGAAAATTGATATGTAGGTACTTCTAAGGCTCCTCAAGCTCAAGGACTCCTTGGCTTGCACAAAATGGAGCTACAAAAATATGAAATGGTATTTACAATGATTGTTAGTGATAAGAATCACTGTTATAAATATGTTGATTTGGAAAATTTTGAAGGGCCTATCTGCCAGATTTGCATCGACTGCTTTGTCTACTTACTCCTTCACCTCGCTCTGACTCTCTCCGCTGGCTTCCTTATCTAGTCACTCCTTGGGTGCCCATACTGCTCTCAACACCCCCCCCCTCTCTCGCGTCTGTTGTCCCTGACAGACTCTTGTTGCTGGGAGTGTTGGATGTAATATTCCACAACCTGAGTGGCAAGCTGATGTTCTTGTATGCGTAGTCCTCTGGCCAAATCTGTCATCATACGATCCCAATCAATTGGTCCTCGAATGTCCGGATGTGGTAGACGTAACTGATCTGCATGGATCGCTTGTTCTACTGCGAATAGGTGTAGCAAATGTGTGGGTCTGGGAATGAAAATTTCCGAATGATATTCCCAGAATCCCGTAGAGAACATTTCCTCAAATGTCTGCTTGAAGCATGCGGGTAAGTACTTTATTCGTGCATGCCAAGCAAAGATTATAGTGACCGAGGGGGTCTGGCTCATGTCGTAGACTAATGACCAGCTCGAATATCTTCATACACATTTTCGCTGCTATGTTGGGTACATTATTTAGACGTGTAGACCAGTGCCGAATTGTTGATATCATGTAAGCTACGGTTGGGGTCCCCCGAGGCGGAGCAAAATATGGATAGTTAACCCAAGCCGAGCATTCTTTATTGTTGCGTACCTTGATTGCAAATGCTTGCCAGGATCTGTGACGTACCACTGGGCAATAGCATGGATTATACTTGATATATAGTGGCATGGTTGCCCAGGTGCTCATCATCTCTGGGTAATCGGTTAGTAGACGTGCACGCCAATTAGGTTGGAAGATCGAGCCAGCACGTGCATCTGTCGGTAAATCCCCTAGCTCAAATTGAGTGGCGAATGTGGGCTCCTTCCCTGTATGTCTCTTGACTTCTGCATTATAATCATGTAGTAAGACAAAATAAGGCATGTATTGCGACTCTGATGTTGTGATTAACCGTTGATGGGATAGGTTTTGAAAGTAGGAAGACCGAAGGACAGTTTCTTCCAGATTTGTGAGAGATTGCATTTGCACGGCCACACGATCATCATGTGTCTTACCCACTTTCTCGACCCTTTTGACCCAATCTGGAACTTGAATTTCTAAAGTGTCTTGTCCTTCCTCTGTAGTTCGACCACCGGGTGTCGGCATCGGCTCATATGGCTCTTCATAGCTGTCATCGACGGGGATTTCCACTACTGTTTCAGGTTCTGGTTCTTCAATGGGCGAGGGTGGCCTTTCATATGGTAAGAGGCGTGCTTGGAGTTCTGCCACCTGTTTCTGGAGGGTCTCTACTTCTTCTGCAGAGTGTTGCAAGATTACCGGCTCCTGTTGAGCTGTGGGGGCACTGGCTATCTGTTTCTTTAGGTCTGCACATTCAGTCTCTAACTTTTCATATGACTCCAAGAAATTTGCATGCTCCTCAAGTAAGATGCGAATGTCTTTCGATGGGACTGCTCTATATCTGGTAGGGCTAATGGTTGCTCCTACAGTTCCTTCCATAGCTGCTTCAAAGTTGTCATGGTTTTGTTGTTGAAGTCTCTTGTTCTCTTCTAGTGCTGCTGCCATATGCTTCCTTAATAGCCCAATGTTGCGTCTGAGTGTAGCATTAGATATCATTTGCGCTTGGAGCACTGTTTCTAGTTCCTTGACTGCTTGATCATCTACTGTTGGTGTCTTTGATTCCAATTCGGAGTGAGCCTGTTGTAAGGTGGTATGCTCGGTTAGGAGCGTTTGGTAATCAGCTTCAAGACTGGTGACTCTAGCTTGCAAACGTTGAGATTCTGCCTGGAGGGCAGCAGTGCGTTCTTCCAATTGCTGGTATTCTTGTTGTAGTTGATGTGTACACTGAAGTAATGTGTTGAACGTGCTATTTACATTATGAGATGCAAGGGAAAAAGTTTGAATTGCAGGGGAGGTGGGATTGGGTAGGGGGTTAGTGAATGTTGTGTGTGCCAATGATGTGAGTGGTGAGATGGGGGGTAAGGGAGGGGAAGATGGTGGAATCGTGGGGAGAGGTGCTGTGGTTGGTGAAATGTCCATTGGGTCAGACAAGGTGGTGTGTACAGGGGCTACCATGTAGGTGGGTATGGTAGGTGAAGTGAGTGTGGTGTTCGTGTAAATTGATGTCGTTGCGAACATCGGAGAAATGTGCCTCTGAAACATTGGAGAGCAGATGAACTGCTCCACAAAGGACAGGTATTGGGGTGGTGCGGTCAGGTTGAAAGAGGTGTAGGGGCTAGATGGGAAGTGAGGGTCATGGAATGGAGGTACCCGTATTGGGGGATAGGAAGGGAAGCACAGGGTGCCTTCGGTGGGTGCCGGGTTTCCAACTACACTTGGAATTATGGGATGGCCAGTTATTGGTTCGGAGGATAGAAGGGATGAAGTGTACAAGGGATTGGTGACGAAGGAGAAGAGGGTGTCTTGTGAGGTGGGTTCTCGAAATGAGAATGATTCGAATGAGGGTGGGTTATAAGTGAAGGTAGAGGTGATGACTGTCGTTTCTTCCATGGTGGGAGGTGGTGGTGGGGGTGGAGAAGGTGGTGATGGAGGATGCTAGGGTGAGATGGGTGATGTCTGAACGAAGGTTTCGGCAGAGAGGTCAGTGGCGGTTGTGGGGGTAGCTGTTGTTTCAATGGGTACTTCTTGTTCTGTGACGGGTATCCTGATAGTCTTACCTGCTCGTGGTAAGGTGTCAACTCTGCGTTTGTCATACCTCACGGACTGGCGGACTGCAGTGTGGACAGCCTCCGGAACTCCTAAAGATTCTGACACTAATTTGAGGGTGTTAATGAAATGTTGGTCCACCCCTTCATCTGATAGCATTTCTTACATCAAAGCTTGACCTGATACAAGAGAGAGTTGATGCCTTTCTTGTACTACTTTGATTGTATCGTATAACCTTTGTAGTTGAGCTGTATATGCTGGTGCACCTACAAGTTCTGGCACTTCTTGTTGCTCATCTTGATGCTCTTGATCATAATCCTCCTCATCTTCCTCCTGTTCTTCATCTCCATCAACCTCTTCATCCACTTCAACTGTTGTGACAGGTGCTTGGGAGGTTGTGGCCTGCGTTTGCACGTTCTCCACTTGTTGTGCCTCTTCTGCCTCCAACTCTACATCTTGTAATAATTGTTCGGAATCTTCATTAGTGAGTTCTTCCAAAGGTGCACCACTGGGAAATTCAAGATCGGTTGGGATAGGAGGGAATATCAAGGTGGACCCATCGGTGCTGGGTCTTGGAAGTCGGAGTGTGAATGGTCGGACTCTTGGGGGTGGAGGGGTAACGTCTGGTGTTAGAGTGGCTCCACGTGGTTGAGCACATGGGACTTGGACAGTGCCTCTCATCTTCTTAGAAGGGGGTCCAGTGGATGTCCTACCTCTAAACTGCTCTACACGATTCCACATTAGGGCCCGTTGAATAGGGATGTCATAAGCCAAACACCTATAAATGATTCTCGTCAGAGCACAGCAACCATATAAAACCTGTTTCCGCGGCGATCGTTTGTGAGCTAGGTGTATCTGATCAATTATCCAGTGGGGTAAGTTGATGGTGAGGCTCTGTGTCTTTGCCAGATACAAACTAAACCAAATCTTTTTGGGCGGCATGGTGAATCTATCTTGTGCAGGAAAAGCAAAGTGTTGCATGCACATGCGAAGGTGTATTGCGATATTAGGCGTCATGGACACCATGTCCTTGAGTTTGGTGAGGCTTTGATTCTTCATGTAATCCGGTACTAGGGTTTCCTTTTCTGTAGGAATATGCATTCCGCGCATATCTAGAGCCTCTCTCACCAAGTTGTTTGATAGCCTGAACCTCTTGAGCTCATTCCCCTTTGTCAGAGATGGAATCACAAATGAGCTTGCACCTTTTGGGTTCTGGTTTGGAGTCAAGGTGTTGATGAGATAGTAGCATCGCATGAAGTCAGGCTTTGGGAGCCGTGCACTGAAATATGCATTCAATCCTGCCTTTTCCCATATCGAACGTAGACCTTCAGCATTTTGTAACTTCTCGAATTCTCTTGTAAAGAAATGGTATCTGCCTTGCTTCCCATTGAAGTCCAACTCTGATTCCCATAGGTACGTTCCCTCACCCAAGGGTCCTGCCACTTCAGTAAACCAGTGGGAAGTCTTTCCTACGGGCATGGTGTGGCCACGCGGAGGGTCCGCAATAGGTATGATTTTGATGGCCCGCAATTCTTCTGGCCTTTCAATTGTCTCAGGCAAAACTGGTAAACTATCTAAGTCCACCACTTACTGGCTTGTTTCTGTTTGAGAGCTGGTTCCTGTTGCCTCAGCCATGTTGAAAACTTCGCAGCTGGTTCTGTGAGAATATATGAATAAATGTTAACATTGCAATGGACACAAAAATGACACGGTGTCCCCTGTTACAACATTAACCTAAGGTTCGGGAGAGGTTAGGGGTTAATAAGTGCTCGGTGCTTGTGTGTGTAGTTAGGAATTGGGTAGACCTACGAGCTAAGCGGAATGATGTGCTGTGAAAGTGAAGTGGTTAGTAGGTGGACATGGATTTACAATTGGGGTCCGGGGGTTTGTTACAAGTCTTAGGCTGCCAAATGCAGTGGATGGGTTTTGCTCTTGGTTTCGTAGAGTCTCTCGAGAGCTTTATAGGTGTGTCGGCTTGAAAATGAGGCCTTTTAGGGACCCATTTACAAGTGATTCTGTTCGTGCTCATGGGCCTTGATGTGTTCCTGAGTGTTAAAAACGAGTGGATGCCGGCTGTGCAAGTGAATGGATCATGCTGTATAGGTTGTGTTCTTGGTGTAGCTATTTGAGCCCGCAAACAAGCCTTAGGCACCCAAATTTGTCTTGATTGTGGGCTGGCCTTCATCGACTTCTTGGGCACCCAAATAGACTTCACGTTAGCAGAAGAACTTCTGAAAGACACCTTATTATTGTCGTGTTGTTGGTTACTAATAAGAGTCTTTGCCCGTGTGGTTGGCTGGAGTGCAATCGGGTGTTCGCCTTTCCGCACCCACACTTGTTTCACTAGCTGAGACATTTTGCTGCGTAGGTACTTTTGATCTCCGACATAGGTAGTACTCTGCTTCTTCTGCCTTTGATTCACCTTTGGTTGCTGCCTCCCTCTGGCCTTTGGAAAAGAAGGGAGTTCCGTTGCATCCCTGACTCCTTTTTTGCAGCCATCATTCCTCTGCAACACATAGTTTTGGACAAGAACAACATGGTCATCTTCATGTGTACTCCTGGAAGGACCAGGAGTGTGTGCCTTTCCTAGTTCTTTGAGTGCTCCATTATCTAACTCTACTGTAATTCGACTATGATTGACCCATACCTGAAGAAGTCCACTTCTTAGGTTTAAGTTGACTGCTTGGTCATAGATCCAGTCTTGACCCAAGACAAGGGGTTCAGTGAGGTCCTCATCTTGACACACTAGTACTTTAACTGTCATTGCCTCATCATGAATATAGAGGGGAAGTTCCACCTCGCCCATGCAAGGGGTTTCCACGCCTCCCAATCCTATGACATATGCTTCCATAGGATTGACAGTTAATTGCAACTCTTGACAGTGAGACAATTTAACAGCACTAGTGGCTGCACCTGAGTCAATCAAGGCTCTTACAGTCCTTGCACTCTTTCCTTGCCCTATGTCTAAGGTTATGAAAGGACGTCGATCAGTTATCCTATGTGAGCTAACACCTGAAACTTCACACATAGCCACATGATATCCTGGATCTGCGTATGCATCTGGCACAGGTTGCTCTCTACCTTGTCTTCTTAATTTCATTCTCCGTATGCGCTCTAGGGCTTCTGCTTGAGCTTCTTCTCGAATTCGTTTTTCCTCCTCTTTACGTTGCTTAGCAGTATTGAGTCGACTTAGCATTTCCTCAGTGAGGGGTTCCTGATACAACTTGACTCTGCATCCGCTAATATAGTTAGGGAGAACATCACCCTCTAAAGTGGCTAGTTGTACTGCTCCACTCGTGGAGATCCTATTGATGATCATAGGTCCGTAGCCTCTCTTCTCCAGTTTCCTTGCATGTTGCTTCAATGTGTAGACTAAAACTAAGTCGCCTGCCTTTAAACCTTTATCCTTAACGTGGGCATCAAAGTAGGCCTTCTGTCGTTTCTTAGCTGCATATATCCCTGCAGTTGCTCTCAGTCTTGTTTCCCCTAATCGTTCAAGGTCAAAGAGTCTAGAGGAGAGTTCATGACCCGTCCATTCGTGCTCTTGTGCTACTTTCAATGTAGGTATTAAGAAGTCCAAAGGTAGCACGGCGTTTTGGCCAAACACCATTTGAAAGGGGGTGGCTTGGAGTACCGTCTTGTAGGCGACTCGGTATGCCCAAACAGCATGGTGTAGCTATTTGTCCCAATCAGAGCGTTTAGTGTTCACTAATTTTGTCAGTACATTACATAGAATCTTGTTTGTGCTTTCGGCTTGCCCATTAGCTTGTGGGTGATAGGGGGCAGATTTCTTATGCACTACCAAGAATTCTTGGAGTAGATTTTCAATCACTTCGTTCAAGAAGTGAGTGCCTCTATCACTCACTAGCTCTGTAGGTAGCCCGTATCTAGTGAATACATTCTCAAATAGAAACTTAGTTGTTGTTTGAGCATCGTTCTTTGTTGTGGCTTTTACCTCTACCCACTTAGTTAGATAGTCTGTTGCAACAATGATATATTCTGCATGAGAACCCTTAGCTGGGGGATTAATAGGACCTACAAAGTCTATTCCCCACTTAGAGAATGCACGTCCACCCATCATGGGTTTCAGTGGCATCTCATCTTTACGTATAGGATACTGAGTTCTCTGGCAAACATCACACCGTTTCACATAGGTATGTGCGTCCATGTGAAGGGTCGGCCACCAGAAGCCCGCAAATAGTATTGCCTTGATCACCCGATCTGGTCCAAAGTGTCCTCCTGCTACACCTTGGTGAGCAGTGTCCAAGATCTTGAGATACTCACTCTCATGGACACATAGTCTCAGGTAACCGTCTTTACCACGTTTGTATAGACTATCACCAATAAGTGAGTAATCCTGGGCTTCTTGTTCTAAACTCCTTTTCCTAGCCAGAGTCATGTCTGGAGGGAATGTTTTCGTCCTCAGGAAGGATACTAGTGGTTCACTCCAATCTGGCACTAGGGACACTTGATAAAGAGTGGCATGTTCCACAGGTGGTTTAGTGCAGCAGATTAGGCATTCTTTGCACAACCTTTGGACATCCGCTTCCATAGTTGGCCAATGTACTCCTAGTCTCCTTAGGGTCTGTAGGGTTCGTTGTTTTGAGTAGTGTTGCTCTAATGCACCTACATGTGCCAATTGCAACCACTTAGCGTACTCATCCTCTTCCACACAACAGGCCAAGATCCCTTGATCTGTGTGCTTGTACATACTTCCTACCATGATGTGATACTTTTGGGCTTTTACTACCTCTCTATCCTGTGTGGCTATTACTGGGTGGTTAGGCCCGTACGTCAATACTGGCACTAATGGCTTAGCCCACTGCGGTACCACTTCCAAGTTAAACAAGTAAGCATCAGGAAGGTCATCTGATACTCCTTGTGGGGCTTCTCCAGATGTGAGCCTAGAAAGATGATCAGCTCTCAAATGAGTCCTCCCTTTCCTTACCACAACCTCGAAATCATATTCCATTAGTAAGAGAAACCATCTTACTAATCTTCCTGTATTGCATGGCTTGTTTACGAGGTATAGCAATGCCTGATGGTCAGTAAAAAATTTAAACTTATTTGCAAGCAAATAATGTCTAAACTTTTTAACTGCATATATCATGCCTAAGCCTTCTCTCTCAGTAGTGGTATAATTTCGTTCAGCTGCATTCAATTGTCTACTGGCATAGGCAATTGGAAGATCCATATTACCTTCACCCATAGGTTGTGCGAGTACACATCCAATAGCATAATTGGATGCATCCACGTGAACATGGAATGGCTTGTTCCAATCTGGTGTGGTCAAGATTGGTGCTGAACATAATCTTCGTTTAAGCTCCTGGAAGGAGTTCTCACATTCATCAGTCCACTCAAAGTTAGTCAGAAGTCCGTACATGGGCTTTGCAATGACGGCATACATGTGAATGAACCGGCGGTAGTAACCACAATGCCCCATGAAAGCTTGTACTTCCTTGACATTCCTTGGCCTAGGTAGCTCTGCTATGGCTCTCACTTTCTCTTCGTCGGTGGATATGCCATTTTTTGACACTATGTGTCCTAGAATCTTGCCCTGCCTGACCATAAAAACGCATTTTTTTGGGTTCAGGCAGACCTGATATTCTCTATATTTGTCAAAGATTTGTTTGAGTTCAGGAATATGGGTTTGTCTAATGTTGGAATGAGCACAAAGATCATCAACATAGACTTCTAAATTCTTCCTCAGGAACTCCTTAAATACATGGCACATCAGCCTTTGGAAGGTAGCTGGTGCATTGGTAAGCCCAAATGGCATTACACGAAAGGCAAATATACCCCACTCTGTGGCAAAAGCTGTCTTATGCTGATCATCTGGAGCTATGGCTACTTGATTGTAGCCCGAAAATCCATCGAGGAAGCTGTACACTTCCTTGCCTGCTACTCTTTCTAAGAGATGTTCTGTGATGGGAAGCGGATAGTTATCTCGAATTGTGGCTGCATTAACCTTCTTCAAGTTAATGCATACACGTAACTTGCCATTCTTCTTGGGCACCACCATGATGGGGGATACCCACTCAGTGTGCTCAATTTCATAGATAAATCCAGCTTCGACCAGTCTATCTATCTCCTCTTTGATCTTAGCAGCGTAATTATCGTTATATGTATAGGGCTTTTGCTTAGAGGGTTTGGCATCTGAAGTCATGGGGATGGTGTGTGAGCATATGTCTGGGTTAACACCCTTCAAATCCTTGTAAATCCAAGCGAATACATCTCTGTATTCTCTTAGCAAGGCTATTAACGCATGCTCTTCTTCCTCTGTTAGGTCATGGCCTATGTATGTGCATCTCTCCTCTCCTTCTTCTAGGGCTACCACTATTTTCTTGGTGGTTTCTTTGTTATCATAGGCCTCTCCTACTTGTGCCTCTCGTTTAGGCATTCTTATCATGACTCTCCTGTCGTCTATCTCATACTTCTTAAAATTTTCTGGGACCTCAAACAAAGATTCTTCCTCTTCTGTTGAGACTTCTCTCTTCTTTCGTTTCTTTCCTTCTTCCTTCGGGGTCACATGTGTGGCTAATCTTACATCATTTGTAAGCTCTCCATGCCTCTGGGGTTGAAATTCTACTTCATGGAAGTATTCTTCATCTGATGCAAAAGGTGGGTCCATAATGATTGACTCTAGATCGGAGTCACTTGCATCCTCAAATGCATCAGGGCTAGGTTCGCATTCTTCTAGAACTGCCTCTCCCATGATTGGCTCTATGGAGAAGACTGAAATGTCATAGCCATCCTCATCACAGTGAGGTGTCCATTGTTCCTCATTGATGGCTACATCCATTGTTGCTAGAATTTCTGCCCAGCCATGGGGTTCAAATTCTTCATCTGGGAAAACTACAGGTGCATAGGCTGGGTCTTGAATTGATCTATGGTTTTCTTTTGCACCTACCTCTCTGGCTTTCTCTCTCTTCTCTTCTTCTACTGCTACCTTACACATCCATAAGTGGGTGTCTTCATGCATCCACGAGGATCCGAATTCTATGGAATGCACAGACTCAGTCTCATCTTTGGCTCTATGGATGGGATTCCATTGAATAGGTGGTACATCTCTATGAGAGGAATCCTTAAGATTGACTTTGGTCGTAACACCTAAGTGCTGCAGGTACAAAGAATTGGTTCCCCAATCCTGTACCACTTGCAACTGCCGCATAAAAGGTCGTCCGAAGATCATTTCATAGGCATGGTTCTTGCTAAAATCACATATGGCAAAGGTATGCTCGAACTCAACACCACAGGTGGTGAGAGTTATTCCTTCTAGCAACCCTAAGGGTCTCTCTATGTGACCATCGGCCATCTGCAATTTCATCCTCGTGGGCCTGAGTGCTGGCTTGCCCCAACGCTTCCATAGGGAAGTGGTGGCAATTGCAACTCCTGCACCTGAGTCCAAAATTGCCTTGGTGGTGTACTCCTGGTAGGTAATGGGAAGATAGGTGTTCCCTTCTTCACCTTCACACATATCTCCTATCTTATCCAAGGGTATCTCTGGCACTGTCCTATGTGATCCTACCTGGGAACGAGGTTTTGCTATCTCAGGCACTTGATTGGCTACATGTTTCCACACTTCTGGTCTAACCTTAAGCAACTCTTCCAAAGTGAGATTGCACTGCACTTTGGTGTTCTTCACTACCTCTGTGTTCCTAGGTAAGACTGAATCCTCATTTCGTACCATGACCGTGGGTGCTCTCATACAAGTAGACTTAGCTTCCCATGGGCCTGTGAAGTGGGGTAATTCTTGTAGAGAGTTAGATTCAAAGTCTAGTCTGTCCTGAGAGTGGGTGCTCTCCTGCTCCTCATAAATGGATGGGATGTCTTGTGGGAACTGATCGTGTGCATCATCCACAAGTTCAATAGGAGGAGGGACTTCACTTTCTTTAGCCCATTTGTCCTCTTGAATCTCGCATAGGAATTCTAGTGTGAACCGATTCATAGAAGATGATGTGTCTGGCTCCGTAGAGTTAGGCACATAGGCTTCAGGCACATAGGCTTCCTGAGCAGGAATGCTTAATCTTTCACTTGCCTTGTCCTTGCGTTGAGAGGCGGGTTCCTTTTCTGATTGTGCAATCAGCTTCTCTATTCTTTCTAACAGTCCATCAAAGTGCAACTGTGTCTTCGCTGAACTAGAGATGTTAAATAGGCGACTGGCCTCAAACATGGTCTGAGCCAATTCCACCATCTTGGCACAAATTTTGGTTCGTTCTAACTCTAGTTCTGCTCTAGGGTAACACTTTTCATGATCAGTTACATTTGGCCCTTCTTGGATTCTGGCCTGATAGGCTTTAAGCATCATATTAAGGTCTTTGGGAGTGGGATCTGCTAGGACTGATCCTACTCTAAGGGGTGGTGAAATTAGTTGAGGTGGGTTGGAAGGTGGCGGGTCGGATGGAGTTGGGAATGGTGGAAGTGGGGTAATGTGAGAGGGAGTTTGAGATGTGAGTTCAGTTATCCTGGCCTTTGTTTCTCTGAGGCTTTCCTCGAGTTCACTCATCTTTTTTGCCCATTGCCGTTTCATTCTTTCATGGCTATCTCTCCAAGCTCTAGTCCTCTTTTTTGTCATGCTCTTTGTTTCACTAACATCTGGGCTCTTCTCCTGGTTTACCCCTGGGTTTTGCTGCAATGCTTGAGCTCTAGTGATCACTTGCACGGGTGTAGTGGAAGTGACACTTCCTGTGGAATCTACCACTAACCCAATAACGTTAATAGGAGTAATTTTTGGCATATTATTAGGATTCTTGGGGCAATCTCGTAAGAGATGATCCTTTCCACAGTCTTGGCAAAAGCCCTGGATTGTCACTGACTGGGGTTGTGTAGGTGGAGGTAAGGGACAATCACGAATGAGGTGATCTCCCTGACATCTGTAGCATGGTCCTCTAGGGAATGGGGGTCTTACCTGCCTAGGTTGAGGTCTAGGATTGGGGTTTGCGTACATGGCGTTTGTGTAATCTGACTCCCAACTAGGTTCATTTGACTCTTCACTATAGTAGGACTCCCCATGTTCCGGAGACTGCATGTAGTAGGCCTGGGGACTATCGATATGTGTAGAATCAAAGCTATGGTCACTCGGGTCACTTTCAGAAAGCAATGGAGTTACAGGGACTATAGCTCTATTCAGGTTCTCTTCTGCAGCTGCATATTTTACTGGGATCACGTTGGATGGAGCTGGAGGTTGTTGTGCTAGCACAGGCTGAGGCCTTTGCTGGGCTTGATATTGTGGTGGGTAGGTTTGTTGAGGCCTAGCATACTGTTGTGGTGGATATTGGTTCTGATATCTTCCTTGTTGAGGGTATGGCTATGGGTACGTCTGCCTAACAGTTTGCTTATTGTAGGGGCAATCTTGCGCGGTGTGATTGGTGTACCTTCGTTCTATAGTGCAGTACTGGCTACTAGGATTAACTTGGGGTTGAGCCATAATGGGACATACATTCGCCATGTGGTCGCCACCACAAGTATAACACCTTTTCACAGGGGCAAACCTTGGGATTTGTTTGTTAGTGACACCTAATTTCTGAGCTACTTTCTCTGCAAGTTCCTCAATTGATGTGGATTGCGTGGAAGAGAGGTTAGAGGCACTATCTGAATCTTTGTATATCTTGGAAAGCTCTAACTCCTCCCCTAGGTTATCCTCAATGTCAATGCACATGCGTACACAATCTTCTATGGTCCTAGGGTCCTTCAAGTACACATAAGATCTCAATTTGGTACTTAGCAATCCATCCAGGAATAAGGCCACTTGCTTAGCTGGTGTGGGTAGCTCCGAAACAGGGCATCTTTCTAAGTATTGCCTAAATCTTCTTCCTGCAAGTCTCACGGTTTCTTGAGGGGTTTGCTTGAAGCTGTGAATCAGCGAGGAGGTATTATGCCTTATGCCACTCTTAGAGAATTCAATAATGAAAGCCTCTAAGAGTTGGTCTATGCTCCTAAACTGCCTCTCATTTAGTGGCTAAAACCATGTCAGGGCAGTGTTCCTAAGGGTCAGACCAAAGGCATTGTACTGAGTGAATAGATCCTCTACTTGTTCAGCTCTCAGGACTTGCCTAAACTCAACCACATGATCGTATGGATCTCCAGTGCCATCGAAGTAGTTCTTCATGGACTTAACTAACTGAGTCGGTCTCAGAGTCCTTGTGTGCTCTCTAGGTCGTGGTAGAGGGAACTCATCCGCATTTCTTTGATTCCTGTGAGCTCTAAGTATCTCAGGTTCTACTCTATTTGTTTCCGTCCTCGTTCTTTCTCTGCCCACTGGGTTGGCAAAGCTTACTTCTGGTCTATCTCTGCTTCTGTCTCTTTGTATTCCATGAGCTTGGGATGTTCCAGCTCCAGGATGACCATAGGATACATTCGATCTTGGTTGGGGAAAAATGAATTCACCCTTCCAAGTGTAAGCATGCCTATCATTTTCTGTCACCACAAAGATCCTCTTCGAAGCGTGATCTAAGTAGGTCACTCTACCTGGGCTATCAGGATCCTTAAACTCATAGATCATGATTGTTCCTATATCAATTGGCCGATCGGGTTTGTACCTCCAAAAGGCTTCGTTAGTCTCTCGATTGAGGAGCAAATCTATGCTCTTATTATCTTGGGGAATCCACTCCGGTGTGATAATCCTAGTGAGAACCGATTTACCTCGAGGGGTTCTAGGTTCTGCCCCCATGTTTCCTTGCTCCAGGTCGCCTAAGTCTGCTTCAGGGATCACATTTCCAAATTCGTCCGTCCTATCTGGGTGACTGGTGACTACGTATATGGTTCCTTCTTTGTCCAAGTATGCTCCATTTTCAAACTTGACAGCTGGGTGCTCTAATCCAATGGATTGATCAGGATTCTTAATCTGTACCACAAATCTTCCTAGGCCGTCCTCATAGATGCTGGCACCTAATCGGTTGGTCCTAAGGTATTCCAGCTGTGTCTTGTACGGGCCTTCTACCCTGTGCAAGTGTGGCACTCCTGAACTTCCCGTAGGTCTGTCCATGCCTTGAGACATCTCTGATTCACTAGTCTCAGAACTTGGGTAGTATGAGTGGTGGCTCAACTGCTGGGCCCACGACCTAGTAGTGTGGTTGACACTAGCCTCTGAAGACCTAAGGCTTTGTCTATCCCTTACTAGATGTCGCCCTGATCTAAGGTTCATAAGCCTAGCTGAATAGCCCAATTTTGCCCAAGTACAGCCTCGTTGCAGAGTCCTTTTGTATCAGTTACTTGATTCTTTTTAGTTGATTCCCGTGTTAAAATTCTTGTCTGATACCACGTCGTAAGGTATATTTGAGTGTAGTTCCGCACTTAAAGTTGACCGTTCCACGTTAAGTTCTTTTCCTTTAAAGTTCTCGACAGTACAAAGATTATGTCCTTAGCTTGAACTTGAGAGTTTAGGTCTGCTTCAACTTGATAATTGCCTATCGTCGCCCTGACTTACTCCTACCTCTAGTCGTTCTTAGCCTAAACTAGGAATTGACAGAGGGGGTTGAAAGTTTCCAACCTTTTGTTTCCTGCTTGGTTGCCCTTGAATGCCCAGGAAGTGTGTTCCCAAGCTTGCACTTACACTTGCTTAGAACGCCTTTCGATGCTCTCAATAGATCTGTAGAGTTCCAAAGTTAGCTTTAAGATTTAAATTCCAAAGACAGAACCAATGATTCTTATTCCTGTAGCACAAATACTAATTTGAATAGTGAATTTTAGGAAAACAATTCTTAAGACCCCTGACTTTGATCCCCCTGGGTATGGTCAACTTCAAAATACCGTAGCTGAAAATCAACGCATTATCTGTATAAAAAACAGTTGAGGGCGTGTAGTATATGCCACGAGCTTTCCAACAAGCCCTAGAGCTCAAAAAATGGATTTCGTATGAAAAAGTTATGACCGTTCAGGGTCCTAGGGTTAAGACAGGGTTCAAACAGGATCACTGTGCAACAGGTCTTCCCCAAGTTGTTTTCCTAAGGCCTCCTTTGTGCTCTAGAGTAAAATGTTTATGCCCAAAATTAGCCCAACTCTTCAATTTAAAAACCCTAAAAAATTTGGCTAAAATTGGCTGTCAATCGCGATGGACAGAGTATCAATCGCGATGGACAGGGTATCAATCATGATGGACAGGCAGGTCAGTCAATCGCGATGGACAGGGTATCAATCGCGATGGACAGGGTATCAGTCGCGATGGACAGGCAGGTCAGTCAATCGCGATGGACAGGCAGGCTGTCAATCGCGATGGACAGGCAGTCGGTCGCGATGGACAGGCTGTCAGTCGCGATGGACAGGAGGTCAGTCAATCGCGATGGACAGGGTATCAATCGTGATGGACAGGCAAGTCAGTCAATTGCGATGGACAGGCAGGCTGTCAATCGCGATGGACAGGCTGTCAGTCGCGATGGACAGGAGGTCAGTCAATCGCGATGGACAGGAGGTCAGTCAATCGCAATGGACAGGCAGGTCAGTCAATCGCGATGGAGAGGCAGTCGGTCGCGATGGACAGAGCTGTCAATCGCGATGGACAGAGCTGTCAATCACGATGGACTGAAATTTTGCAAGATTTTTAAAAATTTTGGTGGAAATGTGGTGTGCAGGGTCTCTAGTCCACTGTGGTGCACTCAGATTTACCAAAAGGTGAAAATTTCTGTCAATCGCAATCGACAGGAGTCGGCGACTGCGAGACAGTTCTGCACATTTCCGTACCTGCGCAACGTGCTGGAGGGAATGATGATGCTGAAACCTGCAAGAAACTCCAAAAGCATGCAGAAAATAGCACACAACAGTTCGCTCTCTCGCTCTCTCTCACAAGTGAAATGAGGGAAATGAGGTGGAGAAGGTGATATAATAAAAAAACTGAAATTTTCGCGATGATGGAAGTGGAGGTGGAAGATGGTGATGATGATGATGGTGATGATGGTGGTAAGGTAAGAAAGAGAAAAATAGGAAAAGTAAAGAAATTAACTACAACGCCAACGTCTCCAATCTACATCTTAGCATCACACGCTCGTCCTCAAAGCTCGATCCCCGGCAACGGCGCCAAAATTTGGTGTAGCTCAGTGATGAGTAGCACCTCCTTTAATGTCAATCCGGGAAGACGTGAGGATGGTATGAAGACCTCGAGCAAGTGGCGGCACAAGTGCGTGAGTGAGAAGCACACAAACATGCACACACATACACACACACGCACACACACGGTAAGACAAAGAGTGAGAAGCAATGGAGTTCTTAGATTACTTTCAAAAAGCTCTTACAAGTTCATTTCAATTACAATCCAACCTCCAAAATGAGCTCTCTAGCTCTTTTTATAGTTTTTGACTAGGTTTTGGCCCTGTCCAGACCTAGTGTCCGGCCTAGTTAAAAATTAGGTTCCAAGGCCAATTTGAGGGCTTAAACGGAGTCTAAAAATTACGAAAATTGATATGTAGGTACTTCTAAGGCTCCTCAAGCTCAAGGACTCCTTGGCTTGCACAAAATGGAGCTACAAAAATATGAAATGGTATTTACAATGATTGTTAGTGATAAGAATCACTGTTATAAAGATGTTGATTTGGAAAATTTTGAAGGGCCTATCTGCCAGATTTGCGTCGACTGCTTTGTCTACTTACTCCTTCACCTCGCTCTGACTCTCTCCGCTAGCTTCCTTGTCTAGTCACTCCTTGGGTGCCCATACTGCTCTCAACAGTGTGCGTACTCGAGTGACTGTTAAGAGGGCGGCTGGTTATATCGAGATCGTACAAAACACGGCTATTTATAAAAAGCAGAAAAGAAGGAAAAGAAAAGATTAAACAAAACGTGGTCCATCGTCGAAAACTTAATGCGGGCTAGTGATGTGATGATATGGCCGTAACTTCGGCCCATTAATTACCTTTGGGAGTGGATTTCCAATCAACGTAGTCAACCGAAAAGTTGCAGGACCGACTTGTTCTGAGATCTTAAAGGGGCCGAACCAGCGTAATTTGAACTTCCCTGCTGCTCTATCGGATTTTGCGTTATAGAAGAGTACAAGTTGATCTACCGAAAAGATTGGGGTCTTCAAATATCGATCGTGTGTCTTGGCTTGCCTTAGTTGTACTTCGCGCATGGTTAAAAAGCTGAGCCATCGGTGCTCATCAAGTTCCCTAAGTGCGTCCATTCGTGCTGTCAGCGACTCTTCCGGTAGCATTTTCTGGGTGATTGCTACACGCAGGCTTGGGATAACTATTTCCATGGGTGCTATTGCTTCTAAACCATAAGCTAGTTTGAAAGGTGTCAAACCTGTTGTTACCTTATATGTAGTTCGGTATGCCCATAATACTGCAGGTAGTAGTTGATCCCATCTTTCCGGTGCTTCCATGATCAGTTTTCGGAGGATATTCAATAGTGACTTGTTTGTACTTTCGGCCAAACCATTGGCGCGAGGGTAATATGGAGAGCTGAGTTTATGTGTCACCTGGAATGATTGGGTGAGTACCTTCATTAATTGATTTACGAAGTGAGTACCTTGATCTGTCACCAATTCGAGTGGTAAGCCAAATCGTGGGAAGACATCATTTAACAGACATTTTGCTACTGCAACTACTGTAGCAGACCGTAAAGCCCAAGCTTTTGCCCATCTCGTTGCATAGTCTGTACAGGTTAGTATATATCTGCTGTTACTGAAGACTGCTGGAGGTGTGATTGGACCGATAAAATCTAATCCCCATTTCTGAAAAGGTTCGAGTGGCATAATAGGCTGCAAGGGAAAGAAGTGTCGTTGCAGTGGTTGTCCAGACCTTTGACAGTTATCGCAGTTTTTGACGAATTGGGCCACATCTCGGTACATAGTGGGCCACCAGAGACCTCCTTGCAGAATTTTCCGGTGAGTTAGATCTGTGGCAAAGTGACCACCAGTAGGGGTTGAATGAGCCATCGTGATGACCGAGTTAATTTCGTGCGGAGGAACACATCAAAGTAAGATTCCGGTGTGATCTACATAATATAGTTCTCCTGCAACTAGCCGGAATCGGCGGCTAAAGACTGCCATTTTCCTTCGAACTGCCTTGGCAGTCTCAGATGGAAAGCATCCTTCGGTGAGAAAAGTTAGAATCTGATCATAATATGTAGGTGTTGCTTGTAATTCGGCAGTCTCATCGGTCAGTGGCTCAGAACTATAAATTGCTGGAGTCGTGTCATCTATGCCTATTGGAGCTTCACCAGAATCTAGGCGAGATAAGAAATCTGCTAGGGCATGTGCATTTCCGGGTCGGTGGATGACTTCATAATCAAATTCCTGCAAGAGTAGTACCCATCGTGCTAATCGTCCGCCTAAATGTTGTTGTCTTACTAGATAGACAAGGGCAGCATGATCCACATGAAAGGTAAATTTCCGGCCTAATAGATAATGTCTGAACTTTTTGATGGAGTAAATTAATCCTAGACATTCTCTTTCAGTGGTAGAATAGTTCTTTTCTGCCGGTGCAAGCCTTCTGCTGGCGTAATAGACAGGGCAAAACCACTTATGTGTTTGCTGCATCAGAATACTGCCGATCGCAACATCTGAAGCGTCGACAAAAACATGGAACGGATTGTCTCAGTCCGGTGGTTGTAATATTGGGGCCTGCGTCAATAGATACTTGAGTCGATCAAATGTAGTTTGGCATTCTTGAGTCCATTCGAACTGTCGTGGAGTTTTGGTGATTAGTCTATTCAGAGGTACAGCCAGATGAGCAAGCCACCGTAAGTGTCTGCCATGCCACCGTACGTGACCCATAAAACGCATTACTTCTTTCGGAGTGGCGGGTACTGGGGCTTCTAAAATTGCCGAAATCTTGTCCGGGTCTACTCGGATACCTTGGGCAGATACAATATGACCAAGTAGTTTGCCACATGAAACGGCAAACACCGATTTTCTTGGGTTAAGGCAGAGTCTGTAATCTCGACACTTTTGGAAACAGCATCGTAGATGAAGCAAATGTGCCATCATCTTTCCAAAAATTGAGAAGTCATCGAGATATACTTGCATAAACGAATTGAGATAAGGAGAGAAAATCTCCTGCATACATCGCTGAAAGGTGCTTGGTGCGTTTCTCAATCCAAACCACATTACCGTACAAGCAAAGACACCCCAATTGGTAATGAAGGCAGTTTTTGGGATATCTGCTTCAGCCATTCTAACCTGATTGTAACCGCTGTATCCGTCTAATAATGAATACATTTCGTGGCCTGCTACCCTATCAAGCATGGTATCCAGAAAGGGGATCGGGAAAGGATCCGGTACTGTTGCTGCGTTTAATTTCCAGTAGTCTACACAGATTCGTAGTTGCTTATTTTTCTTTGGCACGATCACAATTGGTGAAATCCATTCAGCATGTTCTACTGGTACGATGAATCCAACCTTTAATAATCTATCAAGTTCGGCTTTTACCTGTGATGCATAATTGGGATTCATCCGATAGCTGGGCTGCCTATTCGGTTTAGCTTCAGGCTTCAGCATGACTCTGTGCTGATATGCGCGGATCTAATCCTTTCATATCTTTGTAATCCCAGGCAAAGACGTCTGAGAATTCGCGAAGTAGTCGAATCAAATCAGCCTTAAATAATTCCGGTAAGTTTTGCCTTATCTTTACAGGTCGTGGCTGCTCTTCGTCTCCTAAATTGTACGAGGTCAACTGGTCTTCGGAGACATAAAACTATTGCGGTTTCTCTGTATCGTCTGTCGACCGAAATAGTGAATGTATTTCATTGTCATGTGTTGGCACAATATCTTCCTGCTTAGTTTTTTGGGTGATTGGTGCAACTGTACATACTGAAGTACTCCAGTTATCTATTACAGACTGTAGATCAACAGTCCCTAAGGTCATTAAGTCAGCGTTATTCTTCAGAAATTCCTCTTCTTCATCATCTGATAGTCCATCTAACATGTGGACTGGTTCAACAAAATATGGTCTGGCGTGAAGTTCGCAAGGTTGTATAGCATCTAATTTTACTACATATCTACGGTTGGCATCTTTGAACGTAAGCTCTTGTGCAGACCAGTCCTGTATTACCTTCGCGTGCTTCAGCCAAGGTCGACCAAAAAGAAGGTTGTAATCCAAAGTGGATTCCGGCAGATCTAGTATAACAAAATTCATTTTGAAGGTCGTACCTTGTAAAGTAATGGGTACATTTCGCACAAGCCCTACAGGATGGACTCTAGATTGGTCTACCATTTTGACAAAAAATTGAACTGGTTCGATTTCAGTCCATCCTAACCTATTGCATAAGGCTGTAGTTGCAATGTTAACATCGGAGCCTCCATCAATCAATACCTGTGTAATTTTATGATTCTTATACCATACTGTAATCAAAGGGACTGAATGATCAACCGTAGAATCAGGTTCCGGTTGAACTGCTGCTGTCGCCGGAATACAAGAAGGTACCGGACTAAACTGTTGCTGGAACTGTTGTCGAACCCCAGGTACTAATGCCAGTAGTTGGCCGAGAGGCAGAGTGATAGATGCCTTGGATAAAATTTCCCAAGCCTGCTGAGATTGGTTATCCTGCTCTTTTGAACTTGAGGTCTCTGCTGATGCCGAAGTATCTGCTGTTATGTCTACTGCTGATGGTGGTTCCGCTGTTGCTTCCTTTTGTTGTGTTCCTTCCTTTGTCGACGAGGTCTGAGTCACCGGAATAGGTTCTGGGAACACTGGTGGTTCTGTTGCGGTCTAGTGGCTAGCTTTGTTATACATCCTATGTTGTTCTTGTATCCCTGGTTCAAATACTTCTGCTGCTGACTGCAGCTGTTTACCTGATTGGGTCTGGACTGTAGTAGTTTGCGTTTCTACCGGTGTAATTTGTACCATGTTGGCCATTGGGTTTTGCCGCTCCTTCTTCCTTTGATCATACTCAGCTGCGTCCTTGCAATATCTTCTAATGTGTCCGAATTCACCACAAAAATGACAGCGTGGCGGTGGTAAATTGGGATTTTCCGGTGGTGGTTCGTTCTGCCAGCGGTTTGCATTATAGTTATTGTTTCTCTGTCCTCGGTAGTTTCGATATCCTTGCAGTTGATTGTTTCTCAGTTGCGGAGGTACATAGTGATTCACTGCCTGTCCATGTTCTTGAATAACAGCATTGACTATTGCTGTTCCTTGTATTCTGGCATTGTAGACACAATTTCCGATGGTGTGTCCGGCAGTGTTGCAGATAGCGCAGAACGTTTGATTTAGCGCACAGTTGGCACTAGTATGACCTGAATTTTTGCATGTGATACAGTACACTTGTCTGGTTATATCTTCAGTCATAGTTTTGTTTGTTTTTAACCACTCTAGATCTTCTGTAAATCCACCGACTTTGGATTCCAGTTGCAGAGCCATGGCAATGACTGCATCCAACGTCATTGCTCCGACACATCTTATGATCATGATCTGATTCAATTGCGGGTTTAAACCATTGATAAACCACTGAGTGATGACATCATCCGGTAAGTTAGCGTGGGCCTGTGGTATCTGTCGTAAGTGTGTTCTAAAAAGTGTAGCATATTCCTGGACAGTCTGATTTGCCTTCTGTCAGTTGTTCTGTAAATAATCAACGATTTCGGCGGGATTCTTCTTTAGCCTGAATCGTTGCAAAAAAGCATCTCGTACTGCATCATAGGTACCAAAATGATTAATGTCGTATTCCGTAAGCCATCTAGCCGCTTCATTGACCAGTGTAGATTGAAAAATAATGGCCTTGTAAGCCTGATCCGGTGGATGGTTAAGGACTGCATAACTGATCTCGAAAGTGCGTACGTGAGCATCCGGGTCATCTCCTGGGAATCCACCAAATTTCGTGTATGTTACTCCTGTTGGAGGCGGCCTTGGTTGACATAACTGTTGTTGCTGTTGTTGTCCGTTCATCGTGAGTGTATCAGGTCCTTCTTCTGTATCTTGAGGTCGATTGGTTGAACTATCAGAACTTGGATTGCCGGATGGCGTGCCTTCCGGTGTGCTGTTTTTGCGTAGGATACTTCGGATCTCTGCTTCGAATAGCTCTCCTTCCTTCTGGATGTCCAATATCCGAAATCTTTCTTCCAAGCACGCGGGTCGAGCTGAGGATTCCGCAAAAAATGCTAATCCTTGGCCGCCAGTTGGTGTTTCTATCACCGGAATATCACCGGAATGAACTGACAGTGTACCAGACTGTAGTGTTTTTCCGCTTTTACCGATTTCTTTTCCTAGAGTTTTTCTAATCGTGGATAACTCTGAATCTTTATCCAAGATTGTTAAACTGGTTTCCAGCGGCGTCTTGGTAGATTCTGGAATTACTGTATTTTTGTTAGGCTGGGTCGAAGTGACACCAGAATGTACCAAGGGCGTTGATCGTTCCACCGGAATATGACCGGAATTAATTCTAACGTCCTTAACTTGCTTGACCACTAGGTCAGGCCGCGTTATACCTTCTTCTCCTAGGGTTGTCTTTAGTACTTTTCGTGTTCCAGTCGTATGGTTCCTAGGATACGTTTCGCCAGACTGAGTAACCGGCATGTATCATTGCTTAGTAGCACTATCTGAGCAGTTGGCAACAATCTAGCTCTGTTGCTACCGTCAGTCAATCGAACGATAAACGTAGTGTTTGATTCTGAAAAACAGCCGGCACGCTACTGCCACTTTTCACAGATAATTGGCAACCTGATGCCACTTTCCCACAGACGGCGCCAAATGTTAAACGTTTTATCGTTACTTCTACTTTCAGACTCAAGCACTTCAAGTTCAGCCGGTTTCGAATCTTCCTAACCGCAAATGTTCTCTTAGCCACGTGGATCCTTGGGAGTGGTAGGGGTCTGTTAGACAGAGGCCCTGTACTATTTTCCCAAATTAACACACAATCCTAATATTATCCCGTTCTTAGCTCAGTGTCCATCCCTGAACAACGGAAGACTGTTCAGTGTACTGGAATTAGAACTTCAGGACTGGGGGTAGCAATCCGGTTACTTAATTTATGAGCAAAATATACTTCAGTAACAATGTCACCTAATACGTACTTCGTCAGAGCAGATAGGTATACCAACCAGACATTATACCTTAAAGTTACGAGGACTCATCGTATGTTATACTCGAACAACCAATCTCATAATAATAAACGGCTAACCATAAACTAATGATGTCCTACTCACATTCAGATCATTACAGCTACTAGTCTTTCATAGTCGGAATCAACAGTAAAGGTAGGCTACAGTATCGAATTCGGTCGCTTACAGACAATTAGTTTGGGATTACTTTTCACGTTCCCTACTCCGCCGAAGAACTGCCAAATAACATACAGCACTTGATCACGCTCAGAGACACATTCAATCATCACCGAACAAACTCGTAACACAATACAACTGATTCGCAACTCTGTACTAAGGTGAGGATAATCGACTAGTCGGAGTACAGACGAAACAGAACAAAGCAGAACTTATCTTTTCAACAACATACACGCTCACACAATGCGTTTACAGCCTTCTCAAAACGAGACTCAATCAAACAACACACTGCAATTCCCACAAACGGGGCTCTCGCCGCTCTTTTTCTCATTGCCTTAAATAGAGGATTTTTTACAAGAGTGCACACTTCTGCAGTTACCTGCGCATTTCCTGAAAGATTCTTTTTTCATTTAAGCTACCTGTCCTCGTACTTTTGTTCTTGTTCGGCGGCCGTCCAACACTTTTACATTTAAGGCACCTGTCCGAGTTCATTTGTCCTTGTTCGGCGGCCCTCTAACAGGACGTATGGATGCATGGATGCATCTATGTATGTATGCATGTATGTATGTATGTATGTATGTATGTATGTATGTATGTATGTATGTATGTGTGTATGTATGTATGTATGTATGTATGTATGTATGTATGCATGCATGCATGCATATATGTAAGTATGTATGTATGTATGTAGGCAAGTATGTATGTATGTATGTATGTATGTATGGATATATGTTTATATGTATGTATGTATGTATGTATGTATGTATGTATGTATGTATGTATGTATGTATGTATGTATGTATGTATGTATGTATGTGGGTGTGTGTATGTATGTATGTATGTATGTATGCATGCATGCATGCATTGTTAGATTTATTTAGACCTCCATGGTCTACCATTGGTCTACCTGCATTTGGTCGAGGACCATAGCCGGATGAAGGACCAGAACTCAAGGGATCCAAGTATCTAGCACAAGTCCTCAAGGTTATTCCATCTCCTCAAAGTGGCCATATGAGGAGTCTTTGGACCTTAGAGAAGATTCTAGATGTGCCAAGGGCAATTGCTATTTAAGCTTGGGAGGAGAGTGGCAGGTAGCTGATTGGGATCATTCATTTGGTATCAGAGCTTGAGTGAGAGGGGAGGAAAGTCATTGAGAAGAAGCCATCTCATGAGCTTCTTGAGAAAAAGTTTGGAGGAAAGTTTTTGAGGAGGCACAACATGTGGTATCTCTTGTTCGATTGGAGGAGAAGAGCTTCGTAGGGCTGCATTGGGGAAGTGTGTGTAGAGCTCAGTGCAAGAAAAAGAGAAGGATTTCATCCCTGGAAGCATCATCAATGCACAAATCACACCACAAGTAAGCATCCATTCATTCACACTTAAGAAGAGCATGACCTCTACGTGATTGCCTGCCCATCCACGATGGTAGAAGGGGTCTCTCTTCCTTGTCGTTGAAAGCATGCAACTCTTGAAAAGATACATAATCAACTCTTTAGCACCAAGAATTCATTATGTGGGATCTGTGGTCTTGTTGCGTGCACTCATGCTGCCTGGAGGAGGTTTGAGAGAGAGAAAGAGTCTATAGATCACTTTTCCTCTGATTTGACCATTAATTTCACTACCTACACTCACTAATCTCGCCATAACTTTGGCTAGGAGTGCCCAAATTAGGAAATTCAAAGTGTCCTAGATCCCTTGCTTCAAGAGCTTTCAAATGATAGGATGTGCTATGTTTTTTCTTAGATTTGACCATCCGTGTAGAGCTTTCAAGTTGACTAAGTGGAATTGTGAGAATGCTTTGAGGCTTGAATTGTTTTCTTATCTTCTCAGAGATGCTTAGGAAGGTGATTTTATCTCATTAGAAATATTTTTCCTTGCTTTTCTCTTTATTGACAATCATAAATATCACTTAGTCTCTAAGATTCTCATACGAAATGAATTAGAAGAAAGGGAAAAGTGGTTATTGATAGCTACTCTTTTATAATAAATTAGATTTTGAATTTCTTCTTTGATTTCTTTTATTGAATGTATTTCTTGATAGATTAAAGAATGAGAGTTTATGCATCTATTTGCACATAGAAATTCAATGATGCATTCATTAAATTTTTTCTTCAAAGATATATTTGTAGAGATTTGAAGATACACATAATATTATGATTGGTTGATTATGATCGGACAAATGCATGTATGCGTTGACAAGAATAAGTTAATTGATTTTGGCATGAAAGAACATGAATTCATTTAGCCATGTTCAATAATAATCAGAATACATTCAAATTATTGTTTTATTGAGTCAAGCGTCTAGTATTTTTATGTGTGTTTTGACATTATTAGAACTAATATATGATTTGATTTTACAAACAAACATCCACTTGATTGATGAACTATTGCAAATGAATGACTTGATTACTAATGAAGCTATATATTTATGTTGGGAATGATGGATGGACACTTCAAGAGAATGAGTAGGTATTGCCAAATCCTGCTTTGTACCAGCCCTTTGATGCTTCAGAGTTGATAAGTGGACCTTATGAGCTCTCCAATGACACCATAAAATGTCCTATGTACTTTGGAAATGATGTATGAAAAAGTTGAATCAAAACATACAACTTTGAACTTCAAGTTTTCAAGAAAACCTTCTATTTTTTACTAGACACCTATTGTATCTTTTGCTCAGTATGACCAGCATAGTAGGAATTGGAAAACTTCCTTTTAGGAGTATCTAACTAGCTTAGCAAGCTAACTATTGCAAGTGGAATTAGTTAAAAAATATTAACTATGCTCAGAGAAATCAATTTAGCAACTAAACCTTTACCCCTGATATTTTAGGACTATTGCAGACTTCGACCAGTGATCACCTCGATGCTCTTTTCTCTGAAATGGCTGAATATAAATCCTTAAAATTTTGATAGCATGTAGAGTACTTTGAGCTGGTTCCAAGAAGCTATAGATCTTTGAAGTTTGTGGAGAAATGAGTGAGATATGATCTCCACAAGTTGACAGACTTTCAGACACTATGATAGAGAACTCAAAAATGAACAATGTAGATATATGTATTAATGAACACTGTTGTACAATGCCATAGGCATGAAGATCATTGCCTAATGGTGTAGGAAGGTGTGGGCTATAGTGTATGCCTCACACACACTCAGATATGAGACTGAGGAGCTCAGAAAGTGACTTGCATACCCGCGACTTTTTGATGATCACTTCAAAGTTTGAATTTGAATTCAAACTTTGGCTCTCTATAATCATGCCCCTACATCCTAGGAGATATTCCATCAATCAAAGCTAAATTTTCCACGTGTTCCTTTTGGTAGGTGTCTACAAAGATTCCAAGTCAAATGTGACTTTTACATTGGGTAATTATCTTCTAGCATTGGTTCCCATGCTTCTTCATATGTGTATGGTCTTTAAGCCAAATGTGTAGGCTTGTGAATTGCACCAACAATTTATGCATACCAATCCATTGAAATGTTTTAATTATAGGCAAAAGTAGTTCAAATGCATAGAAAGAATCATGATAGTACATTGAAATTATTATTATTACTATTTTAACATGAAAGGGTACTGCTGCATGTTGTTGTATTCATAAAAGTATCCAATTAGCATGAAAATTTGTAAAAAGTATCCAATTAGCATGAAAATTTTTATAGTGGTAGATGACTAATTTCTCTACATACTGACCAATTTTGATTTCTTTTGAAGTTTTTTTGATAGGTCAAATGGTTCAAGAGGTTCAGACCTGTTGTATCGAAAGTGTACCTCTAGAAGGTGTACATGGGCAACTTTGTAGGTACATATATCCTCATGGGAGTGCCCAATTTCTGCATTTTTTGTTGGGCTTGAAACCTTTATATAGTTTAGTTTATTCTTTCCACGTCTCATGAAATTTGGTATCTTTAATAAAGAGAAAAGTAAAAATCTCTCTCATCATTGTGCAGGGAGTTTTCTCTTGTAATTTTTTGCAGCTGTGTAGAAACTTGGGTATTTCTCTTTATTTCATTGTCCAAATGATATGAATTTTTTGTATTAACATGTACATATGTAAATTTCAAATGATTCAAATACGTTTTAGGGGTTTCAATGTCTATTTTACTTCTCTAGTACCTCTGACAAGGATTCACTAGAGAAGTGTGTAGAGATCAGGTGATTATGCCATTTATCTTTGATGGAATGTCCAATTAGAATAACTCCTTTTGGATATTATTTCTAGCTACTGCATCTTTTTGCTCACCAAATTTGAAGTGAATTGGATTTTATTTGGGGAGTCTATGAATGCAATATTTCCTCTAGTCTAGTTTTTGAGTATGCAAAATGTGCAAGTGTTGTAGACACTATTTTTCTTGTTTCGCTCATATGAAGAGTAATCTTGAAATGAAATTCGGTATATCTCTAGCTTCTTAGAAAATCTTTCAAAAGAGTTAAAGCTCGCTAAATGTGGAGTTCATTTGGTCAGTCTACTCAATGGCTCTTGGGAGCTATGTATCACTCCCAGGACCTCCTACACATAGGTATAGGTTGGCATAGATTTGGTCATAAAAGCATATTTATAGAGCCTATTAACTTGATTACACTTGGAGTTTAAGGATAACATCTAGGCTATTTGAAACCAAAAATCTTTATTTTTGGAGATTTTTAGGTGCTTCTAATGTTCTTATCTTTTTGTAGGTAATACACTTTTTGACATAAAAAGTACGCAAAGTCATCAACGACCTTAAATTGTAAATTTTTAGGGAAATAACTTGGATTTATCTTGAATTAGACTTGTAGTTAGTATAGGAGCATTTATAATCATTTTTAGAAATGTATAAAGCTTGTATAGCTTGTCCATGGCACTTATCGTTGGATGTATTTTATGACTTACTATAACTTGTATAGTTATCATGTAAATTTGTATAGCACATGGGGATTAAGTGAGGTTTGTCTTGTGTGGATCTATGGGATTGATAAAGGATTTAGATATCATCTTTTTAATTCATGTTTTGCATTAACAAATCATTGACTAGGATTATTGTTAGTTAGGTATTGAATTTGCATTCAAATGACTTATTAGTTATGTTGTTTGTTTAGAATGAATATGGACGAGATTGTAACTCCCATGGATGAGGAAGAGCTTGATTGGCCTTACACTATGGAGTTTATAGTTCTCAATTCCAAAGTTAAAGGCATCGAGGATACTCTTCAGATGATCCTCGAAGCAATTAAGAAACCAGAGGTGCCGCCAGTTGGTACACCAATGCTGATGGAGGTTCCATCTGCTGAACCATCTAGTTTGTAGATACCACTTCTACATGTGGGGCATCTGCTAGTAGAGAGGTCAAGTGGCAAGTAAAGGACTTGAATCCACCAAAGTACCATGGAAAAGTTAGTGCTAGGATGGCAGCTGCGGTAGAGTAGTGGATAAGTAAGTGGAAGCAATGCTTTTGGCTTTGCAATATGTGTTGGAGAAGATGGTGGATAGATTCCAGACATGAAGTGGTGCTGCAAATCCCTGCTTCACACCAGCCAAGAACAAGTTGAGGAGTGTATAGTAGACCTCTTGAGCTTCCCAAGAACCACAAATAATCACCTAAGTGCTTTGCAGTATGATCCTCTAATCAATGGATCAAAACAGATGACTTGGAATATTCATACTGAACCAAAACTTACTATTTTGGTCACTACACCTGCCCAATAAATTCAATAGTACTCTTTACCTACTAGCAATTGATCAAATTCCTTCTGGAAGTATCTAACTAACTTAGATAGCTACCAATTACAATTATTTCACTTGAAATGATCAAGTGTACTCAGAAAATTATGCTTAACAAATTAGGGGTATATCCTAATGATTTAGGGCTTCCACAGTATGCAGACCAATGAGTAGAGTTTTGAAGATATCTTAAGATTGACTAAATCAATGATAATGAAACTTTGTAGCAAGAAACTAGATAGTATCCTGAATCTATACTAACTAAATCACATCAAATTGTCAAGTATGCACTGAGAACCAAGTCTGAGAAGTTCATTGTTCTGAGTTGAACATGATAGAGAAGTCAAGTAGAGATGTGATCAATGTATATGTATTAAATCACATAAAATTACAATGACATTGGAAATTTATAATTGCACAATGTGAGATTACTGAAGGAGCTATAGAATGAGCTCACTAATCACTAAAAATACCTCTCAAATGATCTTCAAATCGGGCTCTTCTGACATGAGATTTTGATCCATCTTTTATAGCTAGAGTTGGAGCCACCTTTCTTGAATTCAAATTCAAAATCTTATCATAAAGTGATGATTTCTTGCAATCCAATCATCATCTTGAACCTATTCATCTTAGTTCCTTCCAAAGATTTGGTTAGCATATCTACACATTGCAAATGTGTTGATACATAAGACAATTGTATGTTTTTTCTTAGTAGCTTCTCTCTCACATAATGATAATGCACTTCAATGTGCTTAGACCTTGCATGATATACAAGATTAGCAACCAAATGAAGTGAGCTAGTGTTATCTCCAAGGATCATTGGAGTGTATGTATGTATCCCCAATTCTGAGTAGACTAGCTTTAACCACATTGCTTCTTGTGTTGCATTTGTTAGGCCTCTATATTCAGCTTAAGTTGATGATAATGCCACAGTTGGTTGTTTGTTTGATGACCATGAAATCAAATTTGAACTTGCAAAAGATAAGTAGCTAGAAGTGCTCCTCCTATCATCTTTTGAGCTAGCCCAATCTGCATCAGAATATAGATTGATATCCAAGTCAGATCTGAATGGATAAAATAGCCCTTCATTTATGGTAACCTTTAGATATTTTAAGATCCTCTTGGAAGCTTCCATGTGAGGTTCTCTTGGTGTATGCATAAATTGACTTAATGTACTTACTCCATAGCATATGTCCACTCTTGTTAGGGTTCCATAATTGAGACTCCCAATAAGCCTTTGATAACTTGTAATGTCTTCAATTAGTTCTCCCTCATGAGAACTAAGTTTGTGATTCAATTCTATACGTGTACGTGCAATCTTTGTATTGTCCATCTTGAACTTAACAAGCATATCATGAATGTAATTTCTTTGGGTAATAAAAACACAAGATTCTGAATACACAATATCTAAGCCAAGAAAATATGTAAACATTCCAAGATCATTGATCTTGAATTCTTCCTTCATCTGAGCTTTGATCTTCTTGATGCCATTGGCATCATCTCTTGTAATGATAATGTCATCGGCATAAACGCATAGGTGGATAATCTCTGAATTATTCTTAATAAATAATGAAGAGTTTGCTTTGCTTACTACAAAGCCTTGGTCCTACAAGTATGTGACAAGCCTATGGTTCCAAGCCCTAGGAGCTTGCTTTAATCCATACAATGCTTTCCTCAATTCACATAAAAAATCAAGTTTGTCCTTGTCTTCATATCCTGGTGGTTGAGCCATGTAGACCTCTTCAGAGATCCATCCATTAAGGAATGCATTTTTAACATCTAACTAATACAAGTTCCAATTCTTTGAAGCAGCAATACTTACTAAAACTCTGATTGTTGGCATCTTAGCTACAGGTGAGAAGGTATCCTCATAATCCATTCCATGGGTTTGAGGAAACCCCTTTGCTACTAGCCTTGCTTTATAGTTGTTGATTGAACCATCTAAATTCTTCTTTACTTTGTGAATCCATCCAGATCCTATTACCTTAGGATCCTCTAACATATAATCTTTAGCCATGTATGTAGAATGCTTGGTGACTAGTGATGTGTCATAGCCATACCTTATGGGTTTCTTGATCTCCCTTTGATATCTTCTAAATGTTTGATTGGATGACTCTAGAATGTCTTCCAATAGTTTGAATTTTGTCTTGCTCTTGGACTTCCAAGCTTTGGAATCAATATGTTCTTCATCTTCTGAGTTGACATCTTCTAGTATTTGTGGTTTTTCTTGTCTCAGAGTTGGAAAATCATTTTCCAAGTCATAGGGTAGCTTTATTTTCCTGCAATCATCTTCAAACCAAGAGTTATTTTCATCAAACACCACATCCCTACTAATTGTAAGTCCTTTCTTAGTGGTATCATATAGCCTATATCCTTTTTGATTTTGGCCATAGCCAATGAATATGCATCTTTCAGCCTTTGGATCAAGTTTTCCTCTAATCTGTGAGGTTATATGTGCATAAGCAATGCACCCGAAGATTTTACAATGAGCTAGGGAAGTTCTCCTACCATTCCATGCCTCATAAGTTCTCATTCCATCCAGGGATTTAGATGGAAGCCTATTAATTAGGTACGTGGCTATAGAAACAGCCTCTGTCCATAAGTAATTTGGAAGTTTCTTTTCATTCAACGTTGATCTTACAGCCTCTACTATTAGTCTATTGCTTCTCTCTACCACTCAATTTTGTTCACGAGTGTATCTTGTTGTCATCTCTCTCTTTATGCCTCTATCCTGTAAGAATGAGTCAAATTCATGTGAGAAATACTCACCACATCCATCTAATCTACACCTCTTCAAGCTTCTACATGTTTGATTCTCAACCAATACCAAATACTTCTTGAAACAAGTGAAGTCTTCATCTTTATGCTTCATAAAGTAAAGTATTATCCATCTACTATAGTCATCTATGAATGAAACATAATACCTTGATCTTGAGATTGATGGGTCTCTGCAAGGACCCCACACATCTCTATGTGCAAGATCCAAGTAGTCTTCATATATGTATCCTCTTCTGTTGAATGGTTGCATGTGTGATTTGCCAAATTGGCATGCTCCACATTTGTAAATCATGTGTTGCTTGGACACATCTTGAATGCCAAGCACACTCTGATCCCTGCATATTTGCTTTAGTGTCCTTTCACCTATATGACCTAGTCTCTTATGCCATATCTCCAATTCAGATAGGGTTTGATCTTTTTAATTGAAGAGAGCAATATTCCTTGTATCTTCAACTTCACATGTAATAAGTCTACCAGATTTCTCATCTTTTGCAATCCTCTTGAAGTCTTGTAGAGGGTCCTCCATATATGATCCATGTCTTGTGAATCTAACCTATAGTCCCTTCTCAGCAATCTGCCCAACATTGATTAGGTTTTTTGTTATTGTTGGCATATATAATACTTTACTTAAGAGGTTCATGTTACCATCAGATGCTTTAACATTTCCAATCTTCTTAACAGGGTGCCTAGTGCCTAATGTCATCACGTGTCTGTACTTCATGCTTCCCTTTAGGTTTTGCAAGATCAGATAAAATTGCTACATTTCAAGGCACATGATTGGAACAACCAGAATCAATATAGAATAGGTACTCAACATCTTTACCTCGCTTGTCTATCATATTCGTGAGCAGTAGGGAATCTCCTTGATCATTTGTATAGTTGTTGTAGTCTCTTCTACCTCGAAAGCCTCCTTGATACTTGTTTTTGTAGCCTTGGTTGTAATTATGATGGTAGTTGCTTCCTCCATTATTGAACCTGCCGCTGGATTGTCTGTAACCTCCTCTGTGGAAGCCTCTTCCTCTCTAATTCTTTGTGTTCTTGAAGCACTCATCTGTGGTATGATTGGTCAAGCCACAAATGTTGCAAGGTGAAGAGTTGTATGGTCTCCCCCTGCCTTGCTTTCCTCTTGTGCACCTTCCTCTAGTACCTCTTCCTCTACCTATGAAATTCACTTGAGAGGTACTTGCCTCTTCTTCATTCCTTTTACCTTTTCTTTTATCTTTACTCTTATTTTTATCTACGTAAAGGGCATAAGATTGATTACCTCTAAAAGTATCTCCATTCTTGTTGAGCTTTGTCTCATGTGTGAAGAGTTGCCAATCGATGTGTTGAGATCAAGTATCTGCATGTCCATATATAGGTCCATTGTTGTGGTAAAAGACTCCCATTTATCATCAGCTTTGATACCATTTATGATCTGTCTTACTATTTGCTCCTCTTCTATTTCTTCTCCTATACTCAAGTTGATCAGCTACATCCTTGATCTTGGTCACATAGTCAGCTACACTTTGCTTTGGTTGCTTCTTCAAGGTTGTGAACTCCATCCAAAAGCTGGTTCTTCTTAGCCTTTGTATTTGATGAGAAGTATGAAGAGAGTACTTCCCAAGTCTCTTGGGAGGTCTTGCAATTCCTAATGTGAGGTAATAAGAAATCTGATATTGAGTTACGTATATAGGACCTGGCTAGAACATCCTTTGCACACCATGCAACTAGTCTCTCTTGTTCCTCTCTTGTAGGTTGATGCTTGCTTCTGAATGTTGGCATTTCTTCATCTCTAGAGATGTATCCATACAAGCTTCTTCCTTGGAGGTAAGCCTTCATCCTTAGGGACCATGTTGGATAATTTCCCCTATCCAATTTGTCAATGAATGATGGAAATCCATCTCCAATTTTACCTTGATGTTGCTCTGATACCATTGTTGGAGGAGATGGTAGATAGATTCCAGAGCCTTGGTGGTGCTGCAAATCCCTGCTTCACACCAGCCAAGAACAAGTTGAGGAGTGTATAATAGACCTGTTGAGCTTCTGAGGAACCGCAAATAATCATTTAAGTGCTTTGGATTATGATCCTCTAATCAATGGATCAAAACAGATGACTTGGAATATTCTTAGTGAACCAAAACTTACTATTTTGGTCACTACACCTACTCAGTAAATTGAACAGTACTCTTTACCTACTAGCAGTTGATCAAATTCCTTTTGGGAGTATCTGATTAACTTAGATAACTACCAATGACAAGTTATTTCACTTGAAATGATCATGTAATTAGAGAATTATGCTTAACAAATATATCCTGACAATTTTGGGCATCAATAATATGCAAACCAATAGGTAGATCTTTAAAGATATCTCAAGATTGACTACAGTAATGACAATGAAACTTTATAACAAGAAACTAGACATTATGTGAATCTATACCAACTTAAATCACATCAAATGGTCAAGTATGCACTTAGAATCAAGTCTACGAAGTTCACTATTCTGAGTTGAACATGACAGAGAAGTGAAGTAGAGATGTGATCAATGTATATGTAGTAAATCACATAGAATTACAATGACATTGGCAATTTATAATTGCACAACGTGATGGTAGTGAAGGATCTATAGAATGAGCTCACTAATCACTGAAAATCCCTCTCAAATGATCTTCAAATCGGGCTCTTTTGATGCGAGATTTTGATCCATCTTTTATAGCTAGAGTTCGAGCCACCTTTTTTGGGTTCAAAATCAATCTCTTACTATAAAGTGAATCCTAAATTTTAGGGCTTGCTTTCCCATCAATCACCTAACAAATAATTTGTGACTTGATTCCTCCTAATTCCATGTCAGAGTAAGTGCTATAACATATGCACTTTTACAAGGATAAAAATAAATGTTTTTTATAAGAGAATAGTCATATTTGACTTTATGAAGTGAATGCTAATTGTCCAAGTATGTAGGCTTTGACTCATTTACACCAACAATATTGAGGATGAAAAACAGAAGATCTAGCATGCCACTTATAGTTTGATGGATATTGCTCATCGGTAGTGGAGGAAAATAGACAAAGATAAGATAGAACCCGCCACTTAGGCAAATTTCAAGGTCATATTTTGCAATAATTTTGTTCCTCCAAACGAGCGTACCAGGGCTCTAGATGCATGGTTTTTCCTATAGTAGAGACAATTTCAATGCACGAATATGCAGACAAATACAGGGAAATCTTATTGAAGATTCCAGATCAGGTGTCTGATTTTCTTCAGGTGCATAAATTTGTGCTTGGGCTTAGGGAGACATTACGTCCACTTTTGCGCAAGGAGCACTCCCACACCTTAAATGAGGTAGTAGAACTTGCCTTCGTGCTAGAGGATGGGTGACACTCTCGATTACAACCTTCAGGACAAAAGAACACTTGGAAAAGATTCAGGAAACCCATATTTTTGGTTCCAACACCTGATAGATAGATGAATGTCCTTCATACTTCGAGGCATGGGAAGAGAAAAGTAGATACATCCATGGTGGATAGAGCATTTCAGCGATCCAATCTGACACAACAACAGATAGAAAAGGCTCGCCATGAGGGCCTCTCGTATGAATGCCTAGGTCGGCATGCTTATAGGATGTGTCCTAAGAAGAAGAAGAAAATATCTACAACGATGGTGGTGGAGAGGCAACAGTCCTCACTGTCCACTCCATCATCTCCTTCAAATTTTGATCTTCTAGCGATAGACACGAAGATGGATCCTCCATCTAAAAATAAACAACCCATCTTAAATATAATAGTCACTAAGAAGGTGAAGCATGTTCTAGATGTGGTGCTATCCCTAGTTGCTTAGAAAGGGTATCAGTTTTCGGACACAGAGTTGGTTGTCATGAGTGGGGAAGTTAATGGCCATCTCGTTAAAGTTTTATTTGACACATGATTGACACATAACATTATTAACTCTTCTCTAGTGAAGAAACTAAAGCCAAGGACTACTCCATCTGAATACACCTACAAAGTAGAGTTGGTAGATGAGAAGGGATCTAAGACATAGGATTGGCGAGTTGTCAGATTACTAGTCCAGATTTAGACTTATAAAGATGATATAGATTTTGAGATCGCCAGGTTCGCTAGATTTGATCTCGTTCTTAGTAAATAGTGACATGCAAGCAAGAAGCCAACTATTGATTTTTGGACTCACATATATCAATTTAATCATAATGGTTGTCGCATCATCATCTGTGGAGAGCCTAACATTAAAATGTACAGATGAGCATCTACCTCTATGATGGTAAAAGCAGAGTGTAAGTATCTTTATTTCTTATATTTTGAGCATAAAGAGTTGTTAAGTTTACATATTCAAACTAGTTTAGAAGCTCAGCTAGCTTCTAAAATGAAAACTGAATTTCAACACATGTTTCTTTCAGAGTTGCCTTCAAGCTTCCACCTCATAGAAAAGTGGAGCATATGATTGAGCTAGTAGTAGGAGTTCATCCACTAGCCACACAGCCATATCGAATGACTCTACAAGAGGAGGTAGAAGTACGTCATATGGTCAAGGAGTATCTTGACAAAGAACTCATTAGATCTAGTTATTCACCTTTTGCAACCCTAGTGTTTTTGGTTCGCAAAAAGGATGGATCCTTCATAATATGTATAGACTTTAAAGCATTAAATAAAGTTACAATAAAACAGAGATATCTGATGCCTTGCATTGACGATATTCTGGATGCACTAGGAGGTGCTATTGTATATAGTAAAATAGATTTAAAAATTGGTTATCGTCAAATAAGAGTTAAGGACGATGATGCACATAAAACAGCATTTCGTACTAGATTTGGTCATTATGAGTATCTTGTAATGCCTTTTGATTTAACTAATGCTCTAGCTACTTTTATGATGCTCATGAATTATATTTTTTGTCCTTTTATTGGTCTGTTTGTGATCAATTTTGTAGATGATCTATTGGTTTACAGTAAGAGTTTGAAAGAATATGAATGTCACTTATGTATAGTTTTCCAAATGTTGGATGAAATTAGATGGAATTGCTACAGATGGAATTAGAATGGATCCACGGAAAGTTTATGTGATCCTTCGTTGGTCGATTCCTAAGAATGAGTGCCAGTTGCAGTCATTCTTAGGATTATCAGGCTTCTATAGTAAATTCATTGCCAGCTATTCATACATAGCTACACCATTGATAGATCTGTTGCAAAATAATCAAAACTTTGTGTGGAATAATGCACAACAGAAAGTGTTTGACTTATTGAAACAAGCAGTTTTGAGTGTCCCAATTTTATTAGTGGTAGATCCCCAAAACCTTTTGAAATAGAAACCGATGCTAGTGGCATCGCAATTGGTGCAGTTTTGATTCAAGATGACATACCAGTAGCTTTTGAAAGTAAGAAACTTTCTCTAGCTCAGAGAAGCTAGCCTGTCCATGAACAAGATTTATATGCACTAGTTCATGCTTTGAAGATTTGGAGACACTATTTGTATGGTGCAACTTTTAAAGTATACACAGATCATCACACATTGAAGTATTTTTGTTCCCAGCCTGATCTCTGGGAGAGACAAGCTAGATGGGCTGAGTTGATTCAAGAATTTCATATGGAAATTTTATATAGAAAAGGAAAAATGAATATAGTTGTATATGCATTATCTCGTATTTTGCATTAGATTAGCTTCACAGTTCTTGACAGTGATTTAATCCAAGAGATCAAAGATTCACATATTGAAGATGATTATTCTCAGTCTATAATTAACAAGTTGTCAGAAAGTAATGAGGATAAGGCATTTTCTAATTTTCAAGTGGAGCAAGGTTTGCTCAAAAGAAAAGGAAAGATTTGTGTGCCTAATTCCAAAGAAGGGAAGTTTAGAAAAGAATTTATTTTTTAGAACCATGATGTATCTTGTGCAAGACATCTTGGTATTGAGAAAACTTTACAGTTGATCAGATGCACTTTCTGGTGGCAAAACATGGTTAGATATGTAAACAATTATGTAAGTCAGTGTTTAAGATGTCAAGTGAATAAAGCAGAGAGGATTAGTCTGCCAGGTCTACTACAACCGGTGGAAATACCATAGTATTGTTGGGATAGTATTTCCATGGACTTCATGATGGGTTTACCTAGGACACCATGATAGAAGAATGCTATTCTTGTGGTGGTTGATCATTTGAGCAAAATGGCACACTTTATCCCTACAAAGGAATCAGTGGAGGCTTCGCAAGTCACATAAATATTTATTCAGAATCTTTTTAGACTGCATGGTCTACCTAAATCAATAGTTTCAGACAAGGATCCCAAGTTTACAGGAAATTTTTGGAAACATGTGTTCAATAAGCTTCAAGTTCAACTCAAGAGGAGTAGTGGAAAGCATCCACAGACAGACAGTCAGACTAAAAAGACTAATCAGATACTAGAAGATATGCTACGAGCATATGCTTCAAAAAAGCAAATAGATTAGGATAGTTTCCTCCCATTAGATGAGTTTACTTATAATATTTGGAAATTCCACACAAGAGTATTAAGTTGGCACCTTTTGAGGTGGTTTATGGATTTATTCCACACAACCCAGCCACCATTGGTTACCCAAGAAATCTCTCAGTGCTTCACAGTTTTTAACAGAGATGCAAGATGACTTGAAAATAGCTTAGTTCAATCTACAACAAGTTGCTGAAAGGATGAAAGCATTAGTGGATCAACATCATACACCACGAATGTTTCAAGAGGGTGATCATGCGTTTTTATAGGTTCCACTTCGTTCGTCATTGATAGTGGGTTAGAAACCCAAGTTACCCCCTAGATTTTGTGGACCTTGGACACTAATCAATAAGATTAATGATGTCACATACAAATTACAATTGCCAAATAATTACAAAGTTCACCCAATTTTCCATGTTAGCAAGTTGAGACTGTACATTCCTTGAGATGAGAATTATGTAGATGGTTTAGTTGCTTTAGAAAATAGAACATGCTACTATATGTTGTTTCTTTGAACACCAACTTACAAGCTTATCACCAATATATATCATGTATCCATGTGTTGATCTCTTGTCATCTTGATTACCTGCCCAGTCTGAATCACTATAGGCTCTCAACTTCAAATCTGAAGTAAAAGGATAATATAATCCTTCCTTTATAGTTCCTTTGATATATCTGAGAACTCTCTGACCTGCAATCCAATGTGGGTCCTTTGGACAATGCATGAATTGTGACAACACTCCCACTGCATAACTAAGATCAGGTCTTGTTAGTGTAAAATAAATCAAACTACCCACAAGAGATTGATACTTCCTCATAACTTTATATTCTGCACCATCATATTTACTGAGCTTGTGGTTCACTTCCAGTGGAGTTGAAGCTTCTTTGCAACTTTCCATTCCAAACTTCTTCAACAAGTTCAGAAGATACCTTTCTTGTGACACATATATGCCATGATTTGTATAAGTAACTTCCATTCCAAGAAAGTATGATAACTTTCCTAGTTGTGAGAAAGGAAAATCAATTGTGCAGGTGAATAGAGATGAAGACTATATGCAAGCAAGTACATCCAGAAGTGGATTAACAAGAAGAAATGAAGAAGCTCCTATATTTGATGAAGAAGTGTATCTAGACACTTGTGAAGAATGTGAATCAAGAAAGTCAAGCAAGACTAGAAGGCAACCAAAAAGGTATTCTTATGATATTTCTTACATAACTCAGAAGAACTATGCATATATGGTCAAAGATGATGAAGAACCTCATAACTATGATGAAGCAAAAGGTAAGAAAAAATGGGAAGAAGCAATGAAGGAAGAATTCAATGCACTAGACGAGAACAAGACTTGGGAACTTGTTCTTAAACCAAATGGTAAGAAGGTAATTGGAAATAAATGGGTTTATAAAGTGAAGAAGCTTACAGATGGAAGTATAGCGAGATACAAAGCTAGATTGGTGGTGAAAGGCTATGCCCAAACTTATGGCATAAATTATGATGAGACATTAAGTTTTGTAGCTAAGAGGTCAACTATAAGGACAATCATTGCTATTGCGCTTCAAAAGGATGGACTCTAAGTCAATCGGATATAAAGAATGCATTCTTGAATGGATACATATTAGATGAGGTATACATGGAACAACCTCAAGGGTTAGATTCTAGGTATCCAAATTTTGTTTGCAGGTTGAGAAGAGCACTCTATGGATTGAAGCAAGCTCCAAGAGCATGGAACTATAGATTGGTGAAGTATCTCAATGATCTTGGATATCAAAGTCCAAAAGTAGATCAAAGCCTACTCATTAAAAGAATAGAGGAAGGTACAATCTACATTTGTATTTATGTAGATGATATTATAATCAGAGGTACTTCAAATGAAGGAATCAAGGAGTTAAAGAGATTACTTGAAAAAGAATTCAAGATCAGTAAACCTCTTTTTCAAATTCTTGAGCTATATGACTTTGATCTGCATACCAACTTTTCTATTCATCAAATGTAACATCACTAGAAACAAGAAATTGTTTGGTTAGAGGATTCCACAACCTACAACCCATCTACTTTTTATCATCACCAATGAACACATATTTTTCTGCCTTTGGTTCAAGTTTATGTCGAAGTTGTGATGGAACATAAGCATATGCAATTGATCCCAGCACTTTACAATGATCTGGTGTTGAGAGCTGCACATGGTAATCTATTCACAAGATATGTAGCTATATTTACAACCTCATCCAAAGATAATTTGGACAATTCTTCTCCTTCAGCATAGCTCTAGAAAACTCAACCAAAGTCCTATTTCTTCTTTCTGCTACACCATTTTGTTGTGGTGTATACCTGCAGGTTATTTCTCTCTTGATACTTGCATTCCAAAGATAATCATTGAACTCTTGGGAGAAGTATTCTCCCCCTCCATCAGACCTCAGTCTCTTAAGCTTTTGACCTATGACTCTCTCTGCACATGCATGAAAATGCTTGAAAGCTCCAAACACTTTTGATCTTTCCTTCAAAACATATAAAGTTATCCATCTTGTAGCATCATCAATGAAAAGAACATAATACCTTGAGCCACTCATAGATCCTTCATTTGTTGGTCCCCATACATCTGTATGAATGAGCTCTAGTACACCATCATGTTTGAATCCTTTCTTCTGAAATGGTAACCTATGTGCTTTACCCATTTGACATGCTTCACATTTATAAACCATATGTTGACTCTGCACATTTGGTAGTCCTAGTACAGACTGATTTGCAACCATAACTTGAATTCATCTTTCATTGAAATGACCTAATCTCTTATGCTAGAGATCATTTTGTAATCACTCCTTCACCATGTGTGAGCAAAGCTTGACCAATGTTCCCTTGCACTCTTAAAGTAAAGAGTCTACCTTCTTTCTTACGACATACAATCTGATTATATCCATTCTCTGGATCTTCAACAAACACTCCTTCATTTGTAAACCTAACTTGAAAATCTTTTTCAAATATCTATCCCACACTAATCAAGTTTTTAGGTATTGTGCAAACATACAAAATATTGGTTAGCAAATCTGCTCCACTCTTGCATTTCACTTTTCCAATTGAATGTACACTATGCCTTGTATTATCATCTGTTTGAACTGTATGACTAAAAATACCTTTTTCCAATTCTGACATCAATTATATGTTTCCTGACAAATGATTAGAACATCCAGAGTCAATGTAAAATATCTTCAGATCTTCTTTATCTGATGTGCTCATTGAGTTCATCATTAATGATGTATGAATTTCATTATGTGTATCATTTGCATAATTGTAGTAGGTGGTGTCGTAGGATTGATTCTGTTCCCAACTTCTTCCTCCACCTCTACCATAGCCTCCTCTTTGATTTTGTCTACCTCTTTGAAAATTACTTTGATATCTTCCACCTCGACCTCTGCTATTGTTATTCTGATTTTGATTTGATCCTTGCTGATTATGCCAGCAGTCATGAGCCAATTGATTGCTCAATCCACTTCAAGAAAATTTAATAGTATATAAAAGTCAAATATGAAGTCAAGGACTTATCAGCTTAGATTCGATGCCAAGCATCGACTTCACGTGTAAAACACAACCTTTCACCATACATTCGATGCCAAGCATCGACTTGCTTGGAAAACTTCAACTTTTGAGATCATTACACAACACACAAAGCATGGAGATGGAGGAGAGAATCTCATACACAAAGCTTTAACTTATACTAATATCACCATCAAATACATTGAGAGTATCATTAGCAAATATGTGCATAAAATCTTCATAAATTTTACTCATTATCAAGTTCAATCAAAGTTTCATCATCAAATATACTCATAGCATCATCAATACATCATCCAATACATCAAAGACTCTTGCTATTCCTACATTGGCATGTAGGCATTTTCTTGCATTAAATTAATATCACTTTCTTGTTTTATTTCATTGGTTAATAAACTCTTTTGAATTTCATCCTCAAGGAGTCTTGCCATAAATTCCTCATAGATTGCATTTGCATCCTTTGCATTATCACCTTTATATAGATATTTGTACATGTCATAAGTTTTTTAAAACTTGATTATAGGTATTATAATACACAATTAGAGAATAACATTCCATTGAATGAAATCAGCTCAGAGTTGTTTACAAAATTGGTTTGATTTATTTGTAGCATTTAGTTTTGGGTTCTGTTTTGGCCTCCTCTTCTTGTTCAAATTCTCTAAAGTGGGAATCCAACATATTTACAAATCTTTGAGTCCGTTAACATAAATGCATTCTTTGACATCATTCTCTGGCATATCTTTTCATATTTGGCATGATATTTGATATGGAAACCTCTCTGGCATCATGTGGGATATGGAAACCTCCTAGATGCCTTCCATCCCTCTTTGAAAAAAATTTCGTCATGGTTGATGCATGCAAACCTTTCACATAAATATCATTCTAAAATTAGACAATTCCTCTATTCAAATACGTCATACCAAATACATCTAATGAGTCATACCGAAATACATCAAATCTTTGATATATTTGTGCTTGTGCTTATGGAGTAGTGCAAATCTATGAAGCATTTAAGCTGAAAAGGATTCAAATTGTAAATCTATGAAGCATTCAAGCTTTACAAACTCTCTTGGCCTCCTTGCCCTTCGATGACTCTTCAAGCTTTTTTTTTTGGTACCCATCCTTGCATACATAGTGTGATTTAATCTTGCATATATAGTGCGCTTCAATCTTGCATGGTTTGCAATAAGAAAAATTAGTATTCTTCCAATCCTCATTCATGTGAATTTTTGAGATTTCATCGTACAAATAAGGATACAAATATCTTCATAAAAACTTTGATAAATTGCTTGTAACAACAGTTAACGGCAAGCTATAACAAATGGGAGCTATATCCATAAAAGAGAAACCCTCTGCCAAAAATCAAGAAAATTGTAGATTGTTTTTGAAAACCCTTTTTCCCAATATACATAATTTTCTAAAATCAATAAAAAATTTGTGTTTTTTGATATATTTCGAAATTTTTGAATATCAAAATGTACTAAAAAATGTTTGTTCTAGCATATTGACATGTGGAAACTGTATATGAAAATTATGAAAGATTAAAAAGATGCATATAAAATAAAATATTTAACATATTTACAAAAAAAACTTTTTTATTATGATTCATATATATTACAAAACATGATTTTATCACATGAATTGCTTTGCACCGTTTGCATGAAGACTTTAAATATCATAGAGTTTCGCATCAATCCAGAGTTTTCTTCATCTATATCTATGCCTCCCTTATTTTATGAATGTCTTTCAATTTCATACTATTAAGAGCTCTCTTCTTCTTCCATAGCAACAAGAGACTTAACTTCATCTAAGTATATACCAAGTTTAGTGAGTTTAAGCATGGACCTTCTTGCGTGCATCTTTCCTCAAGTGTCCTCTTTTTTTCTTTCAAAGACAAAGTCATGGATGAGTATATCTACTTCATCAATTTTAAGAGCAGATGTATTAAATATTCTTTCTCTTTTTCAAACCTATTCATTTGGTATCAGATGCCATTTCTAAAGTGAACTTGCATGTGAATGCATTGTTACTTTTCATATAACACCTGTGAATAGTCAAGGAGGTTATTGTCTCTTGATCTCTATTCTTAGTGAAATCTTAAACTTTTGCAATCCAAAATGTTTTGGAAGATTCATCACCCTTATTAAGGACTAAAATAAGTGTTACAACGTTTATTTTTTTCAAATTTCCATGCCATTTTGGTTTAGCCTCCTTTAACGTCTCCTTCCTACATAAATACTCCTTTTTGGTGGATGTATTAGGATTTGAACTGTATCTGCATTGCATTTTCAAAAAACATTCAACTTTTGTGTATTAAAATCCCATACAAATGGAATGTCAATAGGCCAATATCCTAAAATATAATTCTTTATAATCTCTCCTTGATGGATAAAAAATAATCTCACCAAGGTACACCTTGATTCTCTATATATTTCTTACCACACTCAATATGTATCCTCTTTTCTATGGGTGCCTCCATGCACCTTTTACTTTGGTCGACCACATTTCTATATTCTACCATATTGTTTTTATCTTCATATGTTGATGGCTTTGCACCATGTACTATCAAATTAGGAACATGAAATTGAAAGCTACATCGATCCTTAGGCTTCCCCCACTAGAACATGAACATTGCTTTGCAATTAAAAGAGTTATGTCATTGTGCCCCCTCATCAAGAATACATGGTTGAAAGAAATACCGTTAACTCAGTTAAAACATTAATATTGTTAGATTCAAAACACATTGCATGAAATTTTTGCAAATTTCTTGAAGTCATAAATTTTTGTAAGATGTTGAACTTTGGGATTTGGATTATAGGCTTCAAAAATCAAAACAAACATTGTTGGTAGAGTAAAAGCATTACTTTGTGCCAATATCTTACAGAATGTATTGAACATGAGCATTACTAGCTAAAAGAAAATTGATATTAACTTTCTAAAACACTTGTTTATAAAACTTCATGCATAAACTTCCAAAGATTTTTGAATTGTTATTCTTTTTTGTGATGTTATCAAGCTACAAATAAAGGGTTGGTGATAGATGAGCCTCCCATGATTGCCTAACTCTATGAAGCATAGTGATAGTTAGGTTTGGATCATTATGCAAATCAGGATGGGTGAAGAAAACCTTGTGTGAGGGACCACTAGATTGTGCTCTCTGACTACACTAGACAAGATTTCATAAATATACTTCTGATTACAAGAACACCCACGTAGGGAAAATGATACAAGAATATGTGATTGATACAAGATGTCCCACAACCCAAGACTGATAGGTATGAATAACTCGACTAGGAATGACATAGGAGATGCCACAACCTGGGTTCGTAAGTATGAAACAAGATATCTCGATTACAAGAACTCCCTTTTAAGATATGAACTAGATACAAGAAAGAACTCGACAAGATCTCGTACTACAAGATTACAAGAGGACAAGACAAGATGTCCAAGAACTAGACTAGACAAGACTAGAACAAAGAACACGACAAGAACTGGAACTGAAACTTGGAGAGTACTTACTTGGTGGTCATGACTCCTTGAGCTCCCAAGATTGGTATTGGCAAGACTGAGAATGAATGTGGCCAACCCCTCCTTTTATAGGTTTTCCAAGGGCGGTTCAAGAGTAGTTACGAATTGATGATGTCATCAATTCGAAGCATGGTCTCTGGATGTCAGAATCAAGCAAGAAGACAGTCGATCTTAGGGTTTTGGCACATTTTAGATGCAATGGAAGCATTGGTTTCTCCTAATTCTGAACCAATCATGAGATAAAGGATTCACATGGAATCTGAGGTTCAAGATGGTTTCCTTTGTCCATGACATCACCTCCCACTCAAGTGATGAGTTCCACAAGGAGCACTCCTGTTGTCTGGTCTCGGCTTCATTGGATTTCTGTTATGGAATTTCGAACCTTGATTGGTGCTCTTTGAAGATTTTCTACAGGATCCCAAGTATGATCACTGATGTCGTGTCCTTTCCAATGAATAAGATACTCCAATCTTCCTCGGGATATTCTCAAATCTAGGGCATGCTCGACTTCGAATTCTTCATGATCATCAATCTCAATAGGTGGTGAGGGACTAGGTCTCTCCCCCCTCAATGGTGAAATCTAATATGGTTCCAACATGGATACATGGAAAACTGGATGTATTCTCATGGTACTTGGTAGTTGGAGCTTGAAGGTGATTGTATTAATCTTGGCCAAGATGGTGAATGGACTAAATCTTTGATGATCTAACTTTGCACAAGGCCTTGAAGTTTGCAAATTGTTTTTGAGTAACCATACTTTATTTCCAATTTGATACGATGGATTCTGAACACGATGTTGATTTGCATGGTACTTATTGTTCTTGACCTTTATGGATCTCTTCCTTGAGTTCTTTGTAAATGTCCATTAGGTATTGGGCCTTGTCTCTGGCGGTTGGGTTCTTGACATGATTTGAGAGTTGTATATCCATCCTTGGGTGTTGTCCATAATTTGCAAAGAAGGGAGTCTGCTTAGTAGATGCATGAACACTATGGTTATATGCAAACTCCGCAAAGGCTAAAAGCTCAAACCAGTCATTTTGATGATAACTGCGGGTGCAACGGAGATATTGCTCTAGGACTTGATTCATCTGTTCTGTTTTTCCATCAGTCTGTGGATGATTTGTTGTAGATAGTTTAACTTGAACACCAAGGAGCTTGCAAAGACTATTCCAAAAGCTGGATATGAACTGTGGACCTCGATCAGTGACAATATCATCAGGCAATCCATGAAGCCTAAAGATGTATATGAGAAAAAGTCTAGTAGTGGTTGCACCTATGATTTCCTTGGTAGTTGGAATGAAGTGTGCCATCTTTGTAAATCTATCCATATATCATGTGTGGGCTGAATTGCATGCTCATTTTCAGCCATATTTTGGTGCAAATGTTCAACCATATGTGGCTGGGAATTTTTAGTAGCTCCAATAATTTTGGTTGAAAACTTTTAGCCATGTTTGGCTAGAAATTCTCTGCATTTTCAGCTCTATTTTGTTGGAATTTTTCAGCCCTTTGAGTCTAAGTTGCCTGGTCTACATGGCCATAATCAAGTGCACCATTTTGGATCAAAGGCATGAGTGTATCAAACAAATCTGTGAAATGACTTTTGGCTGTTTTTTGCATTCAAGTAGAGGGAAAACTGAATTTTCAGCAAATACCATATCTCAAATCACAATAATTGTCTTTGTAGATGAATGGTACAAATTATATCCCTTACTTTGAGCACTATATTCAACAAATATACATTACTTTTCCTTGTCATAAAGTTTGTGATGGCATAAGAGCATATGCCAAACAACTAAAAATGTGCATATGACTAACCATAGACTTATGTCCATTCCAAGCCTCATAAGGAGTGATGACTCTCAATGTTTTGTAGGGTAGTGATTCAACACATAGTTCGCACATATGACCACTTCCATCCAAAACTTATCAAGAAGGTGCTTTCCTTTAACCATACATTGTGCCATTTCAAGGAGTGTTCTATTTTTATGCTCGACAACACCATTTTGCTGAGGTGTATATGGCATCGTACATTGGTGTGAAATACCTCTTTCATGAAGAAAAGCATTTAACTCATGTGACATGTATTCACCACCACGATCCACACATAGAGTCAAAAGCTTGCTTGAAGAAAAAATTTCAGCCATAGGTAAACATGTTTTGAAGCAAGAATCTACCTCATTCTTTTTTTCCATAGGATACACCCATGTATGACAAGTAGCATCATCAATGAAGGTAACAAAATATACATGCTTCCCAAAAAGATGGAGTCTTGATGGGACCACATACATCACTATGAAGAAGTTGTAATTTTTGTTGTAGTGTGTGTATGAATATCTTTTCAAAAAGAAACATGATGCATTTTTCCAAGAATGCAACCTTCACATGCATGCTTTTCAACGGACTCAAGTGTTGACAAACCAATAAAATATTCTCAATCTTCAAAATTGTTTTGGATGGAGTAATGTATCTGTTTCGACACTATTAAGGTATAATTTTCAATTTTCTATATATATATATATATATATATATATATATATATATATATATATATATATATATATATATATATATATGCATAAATATATATATATATATATAAATACATGCATATATAAACATACACATAATATACATGAATGTATACAGACATATAACATATACACACATACACATATTATGAGAGTAAGGTCAAATTATACATACCTGTATCGAATGAAGATGTTTTGTCCATCTAGCCTTTAGAATTGTCCACCCAACCTTTAGAACCTTCTTGACACATATGTTTCTCCTATTTTAGTCAACCTAATACCTATGTTGCTAACTCTTTTGCATACAAATATTAAGTATCAGTTAGTTATGCAGGTATTAATTCATCAGTAAAATGGGAGGAGCAAATTTATCTCGAAGATTTTGAAGGATGGAAAAATAATTTGAAAGGATGGGTGGAAAAAAAGTGTCCATTCAATGCAGGTTTTTATTCTTACTTTAGCTAAGGTAAGAACAAGAACTTGCATTGAATGGGCACTTTTTGTCCACCCATCCCTTAAAACTATTCATGGATCTTTCAAAATATTCATGATAAATTTGATCCTCCCATCTTACTGATGAATAAATACCTTCATAGCTAATTGATACTTAATATTTGTAAACAACTTAGCAAGACATGTAAAAGATTGACTATAAAATGGGAAACCACCAGACGATTCAATGGTCTAGATATGAAAATCTGCAAACCACAATATACAAAAAAACAATTAAAAATGAAATCAAATATACATAGCTACACATGCATACATACATATACATACATACATACAAACAT
>CM035408.1:147222406-147227406 GCA_020310875.1 Ceratopteris richardii
TCTAGGTGCAGTGGATGAAGATATTGAAGAAGACAAATTGGTAAGACAAATTCTCACAGGGCTAAGAGGAGATGAGAAGTGGAAGCCTTTCATTTTATCTACAGAACTTTCATTAGATCACTTTACTCCTGATTTGAATCAATTGTTAGGTCATATGCTAACTTTTGAGAATGATATCAAAGGAGATGTTGATAAGAGTGCAGGTCATGCAATGTACTCTAAAGACAAGAAGAAAGCTAACAAAGGGAAGCAACAATCAGGTGAAGAAGAAGGTACTTCAAACCAAGCAAATTTCATAAGAGGAAAAGGAAATGGCAGAAGTAGAGGAAGAGGCAGAAACAACAAAGATAATGCAAGAGCCTGTTGGATATGTGGTAAGACCAATCATCTATCTCATGATTGTTGGCACAATAATCAGAATAATAGTAATTATCAGAACTTTAATCAAAGAGCAAGAGGTGGTAGATTTCAGAGAGGAAACTTCAGAGGTAGAGGTGGTAGGAATTCTTTTGGAAGAGGTGGAGGAAGAAGCTTCCAAAATCAATCCTATAATAACACCTACTACAACTATGCATCAGATCAGAAGGAGGACTCGACTCTCATTATGAATGCAACATGTGAAACCTCACATGAGGACATGAGAGTGTTCTATATTGATTCAGGATGTAGTAATCATTTAAGTGGAAATATTGCTTTGATGACTGATTTAGATCATAATGCAATTAACCATACAGTTCAGACAGGTGATAATACAAAGCATAAGGTAAAGTCAATTGGTTCAGTCAAAGCTAAAGATGGGAGCACTCTTCTAAGTAAGGTTCTTTATGTTCCCACAATCCCAAAGAATTTGATCAGTGTAGGTCAAATTGTGGAAAAAGGATATGAGGTAAGGTTTACCAATGATGGAGTTTATGTTGAAGACCCTAGTGAGGGGTATAAACAAGTTGTTACAGGAAAAAAAGAAGGAAGGCTCTTCACATTGAAGATACAAGGAAATGTTGGACATGCTATGTTCACATATGGAGAGCAGAAGGTGTCAGAATTGGATCTTTGGCACAAAAGACTTGGACACTTTAATGAAAGAGGTATTAAAGAAATGATTAACAATGATTCAGTGCTTGGGTTGCCTAACATTGCAGGTCAACACATGACATACAGATGTGAGGCATGTCAATTAGGTAAGGCTCATAAGCAATCCTATTCCAAGCATGGGTTTATGTATTCAGAAAGACTTGAATTGGTGCATACAGATGTGTGGGGTCCTTCAAAGGACTTTAGTATAAATGGTTCAAGATATTATGTCATTTATATTGATGATGCTACCAGATGGATCACAATTTATGTGATTAAAGAAAAGTCAGAAGTGTTTAATACATTTAAACACTATCATGCATATGCAGAAAGGATTACAGGTCAAAAATTAAAGAGACTAAGGTCAGATGGAGGGGGAGAGTATTTTTCAAATGAATTCAATGATTACTTGTGGAATGCAGGTATAAAGAGAGAAGTTACTTGCAGGTACGCTCCTCAACAAAATGGGGTAGCAGAAAGAAGAAATAGGACTCTTGTTGAGTTTGCAAGGTCCATGATGAAAGAGAAGAATTGCCCAAATTATTTGTGGGCAGAGGCTGTAAATACAGCTACTTATTTGGTCAATAGATTGCCTTGTAAAGCTTTGCAAGGTATGACACCATATGAAGCTTGGTGGGGTAAAAGACCTACCTTGGATCATTGCAGAATATTTGGATGTTTGGCATATGCATATGTGCCATCTCAATTGAGGCATAAGTTGGAGCCTAAGGCAGAAAAGTATGTATTCATTGGTTATGATGATAAGCAAATGGGATACAGGTTGTGGAGTCCATCCACAAAGCAATTCCTTGTATCCAAGGATGTTACATTTGATGAGCAAGGTACTTGGTATGTAGGTAAATATAATGTACATGCAGATGATGAAGAAGTAGTGGATCAAAGGAAAGGTAAAGCAAAGATTCAATTACTTGATGAAAATGAAAATAATGAAGTACAGGTTGAAGTTGAAGAGAGGCCAAGGTTTGATCCAGAATGTGATGACGACTTCAAAAAGTGCAGAAGTTAGGAGGTCATCTAGGCACAAATGGCAACCTACAAGGTATAGCTATGACACCTCATTCTTGACTACTAAAGATTATGCTTATTTGGTAAAAGCAGATGAAGATCCATCTACATATGATGAAGCCAAAGGCAAGAGAAATTGGGAAGAAGCCATGCAAGAGGAGTATGATGCATTGATAGAGAATCAGACTTGGGATCTGGTTCCTAAACCTAATAGCCAGAAAATTATTGGATGTAAGTGGGTGTACAAAACAAAAAGATTTGCAGATGGAAGTGTGTCTAGGTACAAAGCCAGACTTGTTGTGAAAGGGTATGCACAGACATATGGAGTGGACTATGATGAGACTTATAGTCCTGTGGCAAAGATGACAACAATCAGAACCCTCATAGCAATTGCTGCTTGCAAAGGTTGGAAGTTATCTCAATTAGATGTTAAAAATGCTTTTTTGAATGGTTACATTTTAGATGAAGTTTACATGGAGCAACCAGATGGGTTCAAAGATCAAGTGAATCCAAATTATGTGTGTAAGCTCAAGAGAGCTTTGTATGGATTAAAGCAGGCCCCAAGGGCATGGAATTATAGGCTTGTAAAGTTCTTGGATCTTGGATTTCAAGCATCAAAGGCAGATAGTAGCTTGCTAGTCAAAGCAAGTGAAGATGGATTCATTTATGTTTGTATTTATGTTGATGACATAATACTTACAGGAACAGATGATAAAGGAATACAAATGATCAAGAAGCAGATGGAGAAAGAGTTCAAAATCAGTGATTTGGGGAACTTGTCATTCTTCTTGGGAATGGAGATTTCTTATACTCAACATGGAGTATATGTGACCCAAGAAAGGTATCTTAAAAATTTTCTAACCAAATTTAAAATGGAAGATTGCAGGGTTGCACCCACACCATTGGAAGTGAACCATAAATTTTCTAGATTTGGAGGAGAAGAATTCAGAGACATGAAGCTTTATCAAAGCTTGGTTGGTAGCTTGATTTATGCTACATTAACAAGGCCTGATTTGTCATATGCAGTTGGTATACTTTCACAATTCATGCATTGTCCTAGAAAGGAACATTGGATTGCAGGACAAAGAGTACTTAGGTACATCAAGGGTACACTCAGAGAAGGGCTGTACTATGGATTTACTTATGATACAAGAGTGAAGATATATAGTGATGCAGATTGGGCAGGTAATGTGGATGATAGAAGATCAACCCATGGATATTTGTGCTATGTAGGAGACAAATTGATTTCATGGTGTTCTAAGAAGCAACATACAGTTGTTTTGTCATCTACAGAAGCAGAATACAAAGGTATGGTGGAAGCTGCAAAGGAGGTAATATGGCTAAAGACACTTATGAAGAGTTTTGATGTTGTTCAGAGTATTCCTATTATTTGTGGAGACAATATGAGTTCTCTATACTTGGCAGCTAATCCTGTGTTTCATGCTAGAACTAAGCATATTGAAATACAATATCATTTTCTGAGAGAGAAAGTCATCGATAAGGAGATTGAAGTCATACACACTCCTACAAAAGATCAACTTGCAGATATGATGACAAAAAGTTTAGATGGACCAAAGTTACAGAAGTTCAAAGACATGGCAGGAATAAAAAGGATGCAGACAATCACAATTAATGATTGAGGGGGAGCTGTTGGAGCAAGAAAATCAACAAATTGTGATTATACAAAGGGTAGAAGTAAAGACATGAAGAGAAGATTGAAGATCAATGTCATGAATTGAAGGAAAGAATCAGATAGTAAAGTTCTTTGATCAAATGTACATTAGTTCTATAAGATACTTCAATATACTTGAAGTAATTACGAGTTAGGACTTGTATATATATATAACTACATGTTTGTAATGGAGAGACATAGAGAAGTGAGTTGAGAGGAATTAGTGATGTACATTGTACAAATCATCCATCAGATGTATGAAGAATATAGATAAGTGAAAATTTCAGATATGGCGCGTCGATCTTCTCTCCCATTCTCCTTCTGTGTTTAATCTTTTGAGAAATCCTTTTGCACGTATCTAAGTCCATAGCTAATCTATCTATGGCTAGAATTTGAGAGGCTAATTGTAATCAGGTTGAGAGAATTCAGTTTAGGAACATTCATATGTGATGATGTTCTGAGAGTCGACAAAACTGGCGCAGATTTCATGTTCAGAAAAATGAACATTACTCAGTGTGTGGTGTAAAGTTTTACACAAGTGAGGGCTTAAAATCTAAGTTGAAAGGTAAGCCATCTATGGCTAAAAGATCTTGATCAAACGGGTTCGACATTGTGAGAGCTGTAGCTAAGAAGTTGCAGGTGTCAAAGTCGCTACTATAGAGAAGGTGTGTTACACATAGGTAGCTTGTTTGTATGGTTTCTCAGAGTATACTAAACCATTTGCAGAGATTTAAGTTGAAGAAGGTGCGCAATCTTAAGGCAAAGTAGTCTACAAAGTTTTATCAAAAACTTTACACAAATGATTAGTCAATTAAGGATTAATCTGCAGCAGACTTTTCTGAGAAGTTGAATTTTTCATAATAATCAATTTTCTGATAAATTGGTGAATGATCTCTAAATTTGGTGGATTCTAAATTTGATCTTGATATAGAGGTGGTCTAAATTCAAGGTTAACTTGTTCTTTTGGAGATTAACACTCTCCATCAGATAGATAGATAGATACATAGATACATACATAGATAGATACATAGATAGATAGATAGATAGATAGATAGATACATAGATAGATAGATAGATAGATAGATAGATAGATAGATAGATAGATAGATAGATAGATAGATAGATAGATAGATAGATAGATAGATAGATAGATAGATAGATAGATAGATAGATAGATAGATAGATAGATAGATAGATAGATAGATAGATAGATGGATAGATAGATAGATAG
>CM035408.1:147234906-147474906 GCA_020310875.1 Ceratopteris richardii
CATAATGTGTGTTGACCCTCCATCGCAATTAATAATTGACATTTCTATCCCTTTTGATTCCATTACAATGTCGATCTTCATCTTTGACATTTTAGTTTTAAGCGAATGTACAACACTTACTCCATTGAATTTGAAACATGATTTGTTAGACTATAATTAGGCACCGGCTAGTGAATTTTTGCATTTCCACACACACAAAAAATATTCCTTGTATGAACGATGATCCCCATGACATCTGAGTAAATGTCAATGTTAAAATCAAGTTTATTTTCTTGGCACCTTATGTGCACCCCTAAGCACACAATGTCTCGATGATAATGTTGCTTTAGTACTCACATATTCCTTTCACGAAACCATCAAGTGGCTATCTTTAACCACAGATGCTAACCATGTATTAACTAAGACTAAACAATCAGGCCAACTTGATTGGCCATAGTGAGTCATCTCTAGTGAGGAACTAGTGCATTACTAGGGCCATGTAATTACAAGGTATTCGAAGGTTGTTAGTAGTTCAACCCAATTATAAGCAATCAACAATGAGTTGAGATGGTCCCAAGAACCCATGAGTAGTGTGGTGGACATATTTATAGATCCCTCCATGATGGTCAGGGATTACTAAGTAGGACATCAACTTTTATAGGCTCTACCTTCGAACCCATGAAAAATTTTCAAGGAGAGGGTAGCCATGCAAGCATTGTCAACATATAAATTTCTTTGCATCACATGAATCATATGCATCATTAGGGCCAGTAAAGAAAAAAGGAGAAAGAGAAAGGAAAATTCCAATTCTAGTAGTTTAGGCATCCTCTTTGTCGGCTAACTTATGCGCATCACTCAAGACCTGCATTTTTGGCATGAATAAGTACATCTAAAGTTGTATTCATAGGGCCACCCTACAAGGTCATGCATGAGATACAATTGCTTGATACCCATGCATTGCACTAAGCAGTACCCCTATGAATACTTCTACAATCCACTCCTAATAACGTTTGTTTTTTCTCAAGGCATGGAAGTAGGTTTATTTTCTTTTTATTTATCACAATAGGCACAACAAGTCATGGAAGTAGCTTTATTTTCTCAAGTCATGGAAGTAGCTTTATTTTCTTTTTATTGATCACAAAAAGCACAATCTTGCTCTAATTTATTTTTTTTCCATCCATATGTTATTTTATTTTTGGGGGGCGACAAATCACTCATACACACCATCATCCCACGATCCTTTATTTTCTTTTAGCACATAATTTAATTTTCTTTTCGTGGGTACATATAAAAGATAAAAAATAATCTCCAAAAATTGTAAGCTACGTATTTAAGAGGTTTTGTAAGTGCTAGTTACAACTTATTATACTATGCCCTGTGCCTCTTCAGATGGTCCCCGGACTTTACTCCCGACAAATCAAAATCGCTTCGGTACCCCCTCTGGGTTGAGCTCCCTAACCTACCATACTTCTTGTACAACTTCGTATGGGACATCGTTTCTCCTATCGGCATGCCGTTGGCCTCACGCGAGGACATTGGTGGTCTCATTTATGAAGGAGCAAGACACTCGTTCAACGCCCGGTGGCACCCTCAAATCTGTGTCGAGGCTTACCTCAGTTTGCCACTCCCATCAAAGATCAAACTCGACTTGGGCGAAGGGGAAGTATGGGAGCAAGACATCAGCTACAAAAACCTTCCCAACGCGTGCTTTCGCTGTGGGCAACAAGGTCACAGGATCAAAGATTGCCCTTTGAGACGAAAAAGCAAGCCAAATCAAGAAGCCCCCAAAAATGCTCAAGACAGCAAAGGAGCATTGAATCACTCGACGAAAGTAGAGGAATTCAAGGGTCCCCGTAATCCAGAAGCTGATGCAGACGGGTTCATCGAAGTCAGAAGAAGAAGGAAAAGAAGCCCTAGGGCAACCTATGAACGAAACAACAAGTCTGTTTCCCCCTCCAGCAACTTGTATTGCAATCTGGAAAAGGAAATCAATGCGTTTGACTACCCAGGTGGGAACCAACTTGAGGAGGACACCGATGTCAAAGGCCTGGAGATCCCTGACAGTAAAGAAACCCTGCAAGAGGGTTACACTACAAGCAAAGAAGAAGGCTTTACTACCAGCAACGAAGATAACATGGATAGTGAAAGCTCCATCATCGGATCGACTATTCCGGAAACGGAGCTGAGAACGGTGTCCTGTTCTTCCCAGCAGGAGGCATCCCGCAAAGGAAAACAACCTATGGAGTTACCGTGGAAAAGCCCCCACAAGAACCTATTGCTAACTCGGGATCCGATCCGAGCGAAAAAGAAAGATGAAGCCAAGAGAAGAAAGGACAAAGCTCCCTCCCGCAAAGAGGGATCAATACAGAAATGATTGTCATCTCGCTAAATGCTAGAGGGCTAACCGACCCCTCAAGAGCGACCATCATTGGCCAATGGCTTCGCGACATTAGCCTAAACCTAGACTTTATATGTATTCAAGAGATTAAAATTGACGGAGAAGACCTCCAGAAACGGCTCAGACAGGTCTCCTCGGCCCATGTGTGGATCCCAACGAAGCACCAGCGGGGGTCTGGAGGAACGGTTATCGGTATTAAACAACTCTGGTTTGAAAAGCTTGAGAACTCCATTGAAGATGTAAGTCACCGTTGGATTGCTGTTTCTTTTGGTGCTCCTCTTTGTGTTACTATGGTTTCTCTGTACGCCCCTAACGGGGATTTGGAGAGACTGAACACTTGGGCCTCCTTAGACTCGCTTCCCCACAACGTGCTTATATGTGGAGACTTCAACATGGTGGAGGACCCTACGGACAGATGGATGGGCAAGGGCAGGGTCATCGACAGTCGGGAGAAAGAAACGTGGGACATGACCAAACTTCACTTGGATTTGGTTGAATTCAAAGACTCGAATGGCTTTTCTTGGTCGAATCTCCAAGCGGGCGAGGACCTGAGGAAAGCTAGACTTGACAGATGCTACATCTCTCAGAGTTTTACTCATCAGTGGGGCCACCCTACCATCACGCAACGCACTGACCTCACTATCTCTGATCACTACCCGATCGTTATCACTTTTCAACCTTCCAACAAGATCCGCAAAGCCCCGTGGTTCCATGCCAACGCAACCACCTTCTCTCTCCCCTCCGTCCATCAAGAAATTGCCGATGTGTGGAAGGTGGCGTTCGCCTCTAGCTTGGCCCCAGCCAAGTGCTGGAGAAGTGCGGTCGACAAGTCTCGTAAGATCATGATCAGAACTAAGAAGATGCTCGAGACTGTGCAGCGGGCTCGTAGGGAAGCTCTTTACCACAGACTCTGGCGGCTCGAGGAGGAAGTGAACAAAGGAAAACACCAAGCCCAGAAAGGTCTCCGAAAAATCAGAGCGGTGTTGAGATACGAGGAAGAAATACAAAGGAAAAACTTGCAAATTTTCTTCAAGGAGTGGTGGGCTGGCAAAGCCGATAAACCCACCAAAGAGATGTGCCGCATCCTTAAAAGGAAACACAACAGAGAATCGATCCCCCTACTGCTAGATCCACATGGCAATGTATGCAATTCGGAAGAAGATAATTTTGGCATCATCGAAGGGCACTTCACGAGACTCCTGGGAACCTTGAACCCCCTCTCCCACCATAGAAGGGACTGTATGGCTGCCATTTCTAGGGTTTCCCCCCGGAGGATACCACCCAACCTCCACTCCCTGCTCCATGCCCCTATCTCTGAATCAAAAATCATTGAGGTCATTGATGCCCTCCCTCTTGGTAAAAGCCCGGGACCCGACGGACTCACTAACGAGTTCTTTAAATCCTTCAAGCTGGTGGTTGCCACCCCTCTTCGGATGGTTTGGCAAGAAGCGCTAAAGTTTGGTGCTCTTCCTTCTTGTCTAAATAATGGAATTATCAAGTTGATTCACAAGAAGGGGGAAAAGAACAGAATCGAGAACTGGCGGCCTATTACGATGCTCCAAATAGGATACAAGATCATCGCCAAAGTCATTGCCAACAGAATCTCGTGCCACCTGAGATCTTGGCTTAGTGAGGACCAAAAAGGTTTCATCAAAGGCAGGTCTATCCTGGAAACCATTATGGATATTTGGGAAGGTATTCAATATGCAAATGAGTCTAACCAAGATGTGGTTTTCCTCAAGATCGACTTTGACAAAGCCTACGACAGGCTAGAATGGGACTATATTCTGCAGTCGCTCCAAGATCTCGGATGTAGTCAGAAATTCACCAAGATGATCGCGACCCTTCTCGGAAACGCAACGACCCAAATTAACGTTAACGGCAAACTTTCGAAAGCGATCCACCTTAGAAGATCTATTAGACAAGGGTGCCCTCTGGCCCCCCTTCTCTTTGCCATCACCACTGAGGGGCTGAGCAGACTGGTGGCACATCACGTGGAGACTGGCAATATCAAAGGCCTCCGGCTGCCTCACGACCATAGTCAAATCATCATGAGACTATTTGCCGATGATATGAACGCGTTCGTTCACAATGATAATACCAGCCTGGAGACTTTCTGGAGGTGTCTTGCTACCTTTTGTGAAGCCTCTGGATCCAAAATCAACCACTCTAAGACCGCCTTTAGGGCTATTGTGGGACATCATCCTGGCCTTCTCATTGATCATGGCTGTCAAATCATTCCGCAGGGCCAAATCTTTCGACTTCTTGGAATCCCCTTGGGGTTTGGCGTCTCTATGGAGCAGAGATGGAACTGGGTGTTGGCCAAACTCGAAAACAAGCTTAACTATTGGAAAGGTATGCAAATCAATCTCGCTGGGCGTGCGATGGTTATCAACACGTTCCTCCTCTCTTCTACCATCTATTTCCTTTCTTGTTGGAGACCGAATGAGCAAGGCCTATCAAAACTGAATAGTATTTGTAGAAACTTTCTTTGGACGGGCGATCATAACAGAAGGGGGGTGCCTAAAATCAAATGGGCCATCTGCACTAGCCATAAAGATAGCGGGGGGCTTGGTATCCTGAACATTGGGTGTATGGCTACCAAACTGGCAGCCAAATGGATGATTAAGGCTTGGTGCAATAGGGAGGCCTCGTGGGCCAAGCTGATCTTCAGAAACAAGAATGAGTTGGCTCTCATGGGGTTCCCAAACTGGAAGAATCTTGACATCATGACCCTGCTATTCTCCCCGATCCCAGTCTTCCCGAAAGGCTCCAACCTCGTGTGCTCCCTTTGGAAGGGCTGGAATAAAGTAAAAAGCTTCACAAGAATTAGTGAGGACTGGAAGTGGGCGGCCGGAATCAGACAAAACGACTCTATCTGGTTTCCGATACATGGCATCCGGAGTGTGGAGTCGTGGAACATTCAAAATGCCAAGAGGTTATGGAACAAAGGATTCAAAAAATGGAAACACCTCTGGAAACATGACACCAACAGCTGGATCAACTTCGAGGATATTGACCCTTGCATAAACATCTCCTACGAAGAATGGAACACTTTGCAAAGCCGATGCCTCGCATGGGATCGTCACAAGACTCGCCTTCTCATGGGACACGACACACCGAACTCGCTTGGTCTCAAATGGCACAATGGAAATAGCCTACTCAAAATCCCGAACATCAAAGAAACGGTTGACCACCAGATCAGCCTCAACAAGAAGTGGTGCCTGTCTTGGACGCGGCTTCGGTGGGACATGAAATTCATGGGTATCTGGCACCCCCTTATAGAGATAAAGAAGTCTGTCCTCTTATGGCAAATTCTTCATCGAGGAATTTGGACCAACCATAAGGCTAGCAAACTTTGTGGGATTCCTCCTTGGTGCAAACGCTGCCACTGGGCTATCGAAGACGTCCCACACATCTTCCTTACTTGCCCCAACTCCTACAGAATCTGGCAGACGGTTGGAATGAAAATCAGACTTCAAAATCAGCTTAGTTGGAAACAAGTCCTTTTGGGAGAAGCGATAGGCTGCTCTGCGACTCTCTGGAACACCATCAGAGGGGAAGTCTTGTGGAAAATTTGGCGGGAGAGGTGTGCTCTCAACTTCGGAGATCCCCCCAGGGAGTGGTCGATTGAGAAATCACTATCCCTCCTTGGCAAAAGGATTGTTAACAGTAAGAATTCCCCCCCCTTCAGGCACCATCAAGTCCTCCTTTTGATCAACAACAAGCTCAAACCCAAGTGGGCCCCGCATGAGGGCGATGAGAGGGTGATTAACCTTCTCTGTAACGCAACCTAGGATTCATTCAAGCTTCCCCTGCTTTGTGGGATTTGGGGGGTCCCGTGGGCACTAGTCCCCTTCTATTGTACCTTTGTTTCTTAATTTAATTCAAGTCCGGGAGAGTAGGCTATTGCCGAACTTCCTTTATATTAAAAAAAAAAAAACTTATTATACTATGACACCAATATTCAACACTTGATATTTGTGCATCAATGACCACGCTCATGGCAAATGCCACAAAGACTTCATCATGGACAACAAAAAGCAAGGAGAGGAGAGTGTTGGAAGAAGCTTGAAAGTTAGCCTAAAAATCGCCACATCGAAGCGATAAAAAATATCTATTTTGGTATAAAATGCTACTTTTTGTGGCATTTGGGTCCATGTTGTAAAAGTCGAGAACTACTCGAGCTTTTTGGGCATGAGTAAAATAGATAGAACAAAGTTTGTAGCACCCTCTCAACCTCCAAATAGCCTGTAGACATTATTCTTAAAGCTAGGCTGAAGACTACGTGGATAGAGCTCTTAAAAAGTCTATATAAGTGAAACAACACTCATATGTAAAGATTACTTAATTAGAACCGACAACTCATTAGGGCGAAAAACGGCCCAAAAAGGGCCGTGTAAGGATTTCAATTAGTTGTGCTTAATCGGGATTAAAGTTGTCAAATCCTTTAAGAAATTCCGTGTAAGTTCATTTAAAACGTATCTTATGCAAATTTTGAAGAGAGAGAAACTCGTATCATATAATCATGAAAAGTTTGTGTGATATCTTACGCCTCGAAGTTTGTGTGATATCTTACGCCTCAAAAGTTGAATTTTCCTCTTGTTCACGGACCTATATAATGTGTGCTGATCACGTTTTGCGCTTTTTTTCTCTACTTTTCATAGCAAGCCTGTTTCTCCCTTTCACGTCATTTTAGACACTTGCTGGTCATTTTTCATAGCAGACCATGGAGAACGTTAACCCAAATACTCTCCCTGAGCTTTCAAACAATCGAAATCATTGTAAAAAGTTCCATATCAACATTGCAGTTAGTCAGGAGTATGCGACGACAAGAAACGTATTTCGAAGGGCTCTTCATCCTCTTGAAGTGGATGGATTGCGAAAGGAAGGCAAGAAACATATCGCCATATGGACAGATGGATCTGTTTATCCAATTGATCCACAAACTGGAAGGTACCCCCCTTTTCATAATCTTCATGATCTGATTAGATTTGTGGGAGATGGTGAGGATGGTTTACGAGGCTATTGTTCAAGGCTCTGGGATATTTCAAGGAATTATGTACAATACATAAACTATTTACAAAACACACTACACCAGAAGAATTTACATATGAGAGAGCTAGAAAACAAATTATCCACTTTATCTTCTCAGTTAGAGTCTTAAAAAAAAAAATGAAAGAAACTCCTATAGGTTTGAGAATGCAGTCAAAACGAGTAAAACCTTTTTTAGATTTGACTGAAAAATCTGGCCAGAAAAAGAAAAGAATGAAAATTGTTAGAGATCATGTGACAAATGTGTTAGGTTTCAATATGTCGAGCAGTTTTGAGCGCATACATTTCTGTAATGAAATTTTGAGTCAAAATGATGTTTTAAGACTATTGAAACTAAATGAAAATACATACTTGAAACGCTTTGTTTTTCAAAAACTCATGACAGAAATGAATCTTTTACTAGAACCATCTCAAATTCAAAATATTTGTGATAGTGTCGGAGTGAGTAGGAAAGGTTATAGAGCAATTTCAAAAGTTTGGTGTGAATTTCTAAAATTTAACAAAGTTAGAAGTTTTGGATTGCCTAGACCCCATCATGTAGGAAAGTTTTGGCTCTGCTTGAATAAGAAGATCACATCAGTATTTGGTGAATATAAACATATTCACGGTAACATGCCTTACGAAGTAGGAAAACAAAAGTTACATTTCACTTACAATGCATTTAACAACATATGGATAGATGTTATAAAACTTCAAACATACATGGTTCAGTTCTATAATATAAAAGAGCATGAATGTTCTGGTCTATTGAAATTTGTAATCAAACTTGATGAAGTTGAGCTTAAAAAACATCAAAAGATGGAGAGAATAAGCATTGCACTGATGAACAAAGCTTTGGACTATAGCCTTGGGAAATTGGATACTCCATCTCTCAAAGTACAATCAGAAATGGAGTTATGGTGGGTTGGCTGTGCTCAAGTTCCATCTGAGAGCCATAAAACACTTAAATGGTTATTCTCACAGACAAACATTCCAAATGTTATCCAAGGGCATCATGCAGGAGAATTGTTGAATGTCAAAGACTACGGAAACTTTCAAGTTGAGTGGCATTTGAGTGGAGACCTAAAGACACTCAAATGCATGTTTGGTATAAGTGGGGGAGCAAATTCTAAATACCCTTGCTTGTACTGCATGCAAAGCCCAGGCACAAATGGATGGATTACTAGAGCTGAGGGTGAAGAGGCTCCTTCTAGACAAAATGTTATTCTTCGTAACTACTCATCTTCTTCAATGATTTGGGATCCCATACTTCCAATAGCATTGACAAATGTACACATATGTACACTACATGCAGAGTTAAGAATCATTGACAAGTTGGTCCGTCTTCACTTGGATTATGCATATTCTATCAAGCCTACAACTCTTGCAGATGAATGCATAAAAAAATGTGAATGTCTTCTTTCAGAAATGGGGTTTCATGGTGGTGATGTTCATCTAAGAAAAGATCCAAAGCTTTCACAAAATACAGGTGATGTTTTACAGGATGTCTCAATGGGAGGTGCAAAAGCAAGGAGATTCTTCAGCAACCATGATGGCAAACAACTTAATGCCATATGGAATTCATGGAAAACATTTTGTGAGGTCACGACTAATGTAAAAAGCAAACCAGAAATAGCAAAAAAGAGAATGGACGTGTGGGTCAAACTAGATAATCTTTTAAAGATCATGAGGCAGCAGGTAACATCAAAAAGTTATGTGACAGATTTCAGAAAGGCGACCACAGAGCTTATAGAAACCATCATAGAGGCATGGGGTGCCAAAGACATAACATACTACTTGGTGAGCTCCAAAGATATTTTATTCAATTTATTTATTTTTAATTGAAATAAAGATCTAATGAAATTCTTCTGCTTTCCAGCATATCCTTCTTGTGCATGGTGCATTCTTTGCAGAAAAAGAACCACTTGCCATGTGGAACACCCAAGGCATGGAAAAATCTCATTATCAAGCAAGGACAAGCTTCTTTAGGTGTACAAGGAAAGGAGGAGGAGTAACAAAGAGCAATGCCTTCAGAGAGCTTTTTGATTGGTTCTTTAGAAGACAATTACAAAGGACCTCATGCCAAATATAATCAGAAGGATATGGCTATCTCCAGACAAATCATGTATCAATATCACAAACTGAAAAAGACCACATTTCAAATAGAGCTTTAATATTTGCAATGTCTTTTATTTCTTTGAGAAATAAAAGATGTCATGTATGTACATTTCATGATGTATTATGCTTTGAAAAGAAATATGTCTACTACCATCAGATGACTTTGACCAGAGAATCAATAACAATTACACCAAAAAAATTTGCAATGTCTTATATCACATTGGGCAATTTCTGTATATGTACATTTGTTGAGATATAGAATTTGAAAAAATCAAGTCATTCCTTGAGCCCTTTGAAAGAGCTTGGCTCTGGCAAATCACCTCTATATCTCAGGAACTCTTTTCTCTTGTATCCAGCAATGCTTTTTAAATCTGACACCCCTGCAGCCATTGCATAGCTTGAATAACAAAGAAAGTACCCTGCCCTTGAAGCATTGAGTCCAGGGGCATATCCAAAAATTCTGAATGCAGTTGCTCTTTCAAGCAATAAAACTCTGAAAGCATTAAAGGGTATTGGAGTAAAACCCATGTATTTTGATAGAGTCCTCAAGCAAAACAATGCAAAGTCTGGCTCCTCACTATAGTGCTTGTGAATAACACAAAAAGTGGCTAGGTTCAACTTTGGAAGATAGTGGATAATAGAATGAATATCCACCTTTGCTTTTCCTTTCTCTTCTAAGGCTTTTCTTGTTCCCTTGCCCCTGCCAAGGTAATTGTCTTCATCCAATAAAGTTAACTGTGATAAAAATGAAAAGCATGGTTAGATGAAGTGCAAGCACACTTAAGGAAACATGTGAAGTAACTTGAAACTATTAGAAAGAAAAGCAAGAGACACGACTGATGCAAGCGATAAGGGTCTTCAGAGAAATTCAGATTGTCGTTATCGCTTGCATCGGTCGTCATCAATATCTATTTGCAAACTGCCTAGAAACATCTAATGTTTGATAAATGAGGGGAATTCCCACAAGCAAGACATGTATAATCATTGCTGCATGCAACTCCTAGACACGACCGATACAAGCGATAAGGCCCAGCGGAAAATATCCGATGGGCCTAATCGCTTGCATCGGTCGTGATCCATTTCTGACACTTGGAATGGAGAACTTGGACAAATCTGATACAAGAAAGAGATTTTGCATTGGTCCCATCTCATATCCTTAACCTAAAGATCTTGAGAACATAGTTAACTGTATACCTTGATGTCATCTTCCTAAAGTCCAAACACGACCGATGCAAGCGATGAGGCCCAACGGAAAATATCCGATGGGCCTAATCGCTTGCATCGGTCGTGATCCATTTCTGACACTTCGAATGGAGAACTTGGACAAATCTGATACAAGAAAGAGATTTTGCATTGGTCCCATCGCATATCCTTAACCTAAAGTTCTTGAGAACATAGTTAACTGTATACCTTGACGTCATCTTCCTCAAGTCCAAACACGACCGATGCAAGCGATGAGGCCCAGCGGAAAATATCCGATGGGCCTAATCGCTTGCATCGGTCGTGATCCATTTCTGACACTTCGAATGGAGAACTTGGACAAATCTGATACAAGAAAGAGATTTTGCATTGGTCCCATCTCATATCCTTAACCTAAAGTTCTTGAGAATATAGTTAACTGCATACCTTGACGTCATCTTCCTAAAGTCCAAACACGACCGATGCAAGCGATGAGGACCGACGGAAAATATCTGATGGGCCTTGTCGCTTGCATCGGTCGTGATCGACTTCTGACACTTCTAATGGAGAACTTGGACAAACTGACACAAGATAGAGATTTTGCATCAAGCCCATCTCATCTCCTTTTCCTTTAAATCATGAGAATATATTTTACTACATACTTGACCTCATCTTCCTCTTCAAGTCCGAACACGACCGATGCAAGCGATAAGGCCCAACGGAGATTATCCGTTAGGTTGTATCGCTTGCATCGGTCGTGGTCATTTTCTCACTTAAAAATAGAGATCTCGGACAAAAACTTTAATTGATAGAATATATCAAACAACATACCTTGACCTCATCTTCCTCCTCAATGAGCTCTTTTGAGTCAATACAAATTGTTCCTTTGTCCTCAGCGACATCCAAGAATGAATAGCCACGTCCAAACGAGTATATTCCAAGTTGCTTCTGATGCTCATCAAACTCTTCATCAGCAAGTTTTGGCTTCTCTGAGATAGCTTTCTCAAAGCATTTTGAAAGAGCTTGTGATGAATCTTTGAATTCTTCATTAGACAAATCCAAATCAAGACGCAAAAATTCCTCTCTTCTTTCTCCTTTCTTATTGATGAATCTCCTTGCAACTTCTTCTGCCTCAGCTATAGCTGCAAGACAGTAGTCCTCCCTTAGATTGAAAAGTTCCTGAATGTAAAATAGAGGTATGAACTCTTTCCCAGAGATAAAGTAAAAAGGTAGATTTGGGAGAAGTAGGGACTTCTCAGACACTTGAACTTCTTCACTTGGCTCCCTTATTGCAGTCTCTGCTTTAAAAATGACCACATCAAAATCTTTGACCTGCTCTTCTTCTGCTTGGAGATTGATCTCCTCAACAATCTCCATGACACCTTTCATAGTTTTTGAGCTAGCCTCAAGTGCCAGCTCTAAGCAAGGCTCGTCTTCATCATGAACATTTTCCTCCCTTTCAACTAAGATATGATCAAGCCATATCAAGAAAGCAATGTTTAAAGGGAGCAAGCAGCAGTCCTTTTCATGCTCTGGGCATAAATCAAGCTTCCCTGGCAAAGGGGATATCCTTCTGCATTTTCTTGTGATTTTAGCCCTATCTATTGGATCCTTCCCAAAGATGTGAGGATGGACATAGGTTTTCTGAGAAATAGAAAGGATCCTCCCATCGACCAACCCCAAGAAAATCTCCCACTCATCCTTAAGAAAACTTTTCGAGTTCTCTAAGAGTTTTTCAAAATCAATTTCGGGGTTGAATATGGTCATTGCATCAGGAAAATAATCTACACTTAAACCCTCTTGAACCATGAAATCAAGAAGTTTCTCTGATGGAGAGACACTAAGGATCTCATTCATTACCTCCATCTAAGCTGCAGCTTCTCTTGTATGTCTATTAGGAGAACACAACCGATGCAAGCGACTAGAGCGAGTCAACGTAGGTCAAATGGCAAAAATCGCTTGTATCGGTCGTGTCGGCGACGAAAGAAAAATACACATGTAGGTGAGAAATTCTCTGAAGGTTGAAAGTTTGAGTTTGTGAAGAAATAGGTATTTATAGGCGAGGAGGGAAGAAACGGTCGAATGAGGTGGACCAATCACAGAGTGCCACGTGGCAACGTGTACGTTGCCTGATGCAACGGATAGATGACGTGGATCAATCAAATCATGCCACGTGGCAAAAGACGTTGGAATTCGCAACAGGTATCTGACGTGGACCAATCGGGGCATGCCACGTGGCACAACGGTCAACTCAGTTTTGGGACCTATTTAAGCTTCCCTATTCATTTGCTTTTTTTTTTTTGTCAACACTTGCCAAGCGTGGAGGTTCCATTGCCACCAAGTTTTTTGGCTACTTCACAATTTCTATAGAGAGCGCTCTCTCCGTAAGGTAATGTGGACACGACCGATGCAAGCGATTAGGGACATCCGAGATTTTTGGATAACCTGAATCGCTTGGATCGGTCATGTTTTTTAAATAGCATCGAGTCCTTGATCATACCTTGCAAATTTTGGTTTCTTTTGTGTTGCTTGAGTATAACGCATTGTTACCTTTATTTTAACTTCTATTTATTGAAATATGATGATGAATTCAGGGACGACCGATGCAAGCGATGAGTGACATCCGGGCATTTACGGATGACTCTTATCGCTTGGATCGGTCGTGTCTCTAGTGAGGAGGGAAGAAACGGTCGAATGAGGTGGACCAATCATAGAGTGCCACGTGGTAAAGTGTACGTTCCCCGATGCAACGGATAGATGACGTGGATCAATCAAATCATGCCACGTGGCAAAAGACGTTGGAATTCGCAACGGGTATCTGACGTGGACCAATCGGAGCATGCCACGTGGCACAATGATCAACTCAGGTTTGGGACCTATTTAAGCTTCCCTATTCATTTCCTTCATTTTTTTCTGTCAACACTTGCCAAGCGTCGAGGTTCCATTGCCACCACGTTTTTAGCCTACTTCACAATTTCTATAGAGAGCGCTCTCTACGTAAGGTAATGTGGACACGATCGATGCAAGCGATTAGGGACATCCGAGATTTTTGGATAACCCTAATCGCTTGGATCGGTCATGTTTTTTAATATCATCGAGTCCTTGATCATAGCTTGCAAATTTTGGTTTCCTTTGCTATGCTTGAGTATAACGCATTGTTACCTTTATTTTAACTACTATTTATTGAAATATGATGATGAATTCAGGGACGACCGATGCAAGCGATGAGGGACGTCCCGGCATTTACGGATAACTCTTATCGCTTGGATCGGTCGTGTCTCTTACAGTGGAACGAGTCATTGATTATAGTTTTCCAATTATCTTTTTCTTAGTGGTAATTGAGTATTTTGCATTGTAAGATATATTTTATTGATATTTCATGATAAATTTAAAGACGACCGATGCAAGCGATCAGGGACATACGAGCATTTCTGGATGACTGCTATCGCTTGCATCGGTCGTGCCTCTGATAGTGGAAAGAGTCATTCATTATAGTTTTCCAATTATCGTTTTCTTAGTGATAATTGAGTATTTTGAATTGTAAGATATATTTCATTGATATTTGATGATAAATTTGAAGACGACCGATGCAAGCGATCAGGGACATCCGGGCATTTCCGGATGACTGCTATCGCTTGCATCGGTCATGCCTCTGATAGTGGAAAGAGTCATTGATTATAGTTTTCCAATTATCTTTATCTTAGTGATAATTGAGTATTTTGCATTGTAAGATATTATTTATTGATATTTGATGATTAATTTAAAGACGACTGATGCAAGCGATCAGGGACATCCCGGCATTTCTGGATGACTGTTATCGCTTGCATCGGTCGTGCCTCTGATAGTGGAAAGAGTCATTGATCATAGCTTTTAGAGAGTAAGTTTTGACAGTGGAATATTCCACTTTTCCTAATTCCTTGCCTAAAGATTGATTTTTTGCAGAGTATGGCTAGAACCAAAAAGACAGCAAGGAAGTTGTACCCTGAGGGTCAGGACAAGAATGCCCAAGGGGAAAATGTCCAGGAGCAAAATTCCCAGAAGGTTCAAGCCAATGTGCCAGACAAGCCTTCAAAAAAAAGGGTCAACTACCATGTTAAGTCTTTGAGGGAAATTAGAAGAGCCCAAAAGTCTGTGGGATTGTTGATCCCAAGACTTCCATTTATGAGAGTTGTCAAGCAGATCTCAGCCAACCTCTGTTCTTTGATGAAGACCTCATCCTTTGTCAATGTGAGGTGGCAAACTCAAGCACTGCTATGCCTGCAAGAAGCTGCAGAGGACTTTGCTATTGATTTCATGAATGATGCCTACTTATGTGCTGCTCATTCTCATAGGGTAACTTTAATGGCGAAGGATTATGTTATTGTTTCAAGAATAAGATATAAGTTTGATAAAGCTCTGGTTCCTATTGATCACCACGACAAAAAATTCTTCGATATTTTAAATATACCTCCAGCTCGAGCACCTAAAACAACAGTTGTCATTGAAGAGATCAACGCTCAAGTCACTCATGATCATGAGACTAGAACTGCAGCAAATAGTGAGGAGGAGAGGAAAAAGCAGGGATTATTTACAGAGGAAAGTGCCATCTTAACCCAGATTCAAAAGTTACAGAAAGCAAATAAAGAGCTCCTCAAGAAAGGAGATGGGCAGGTTATAGTTAATGTTGCAATGCCATGGCAAAGTGAATTGTTTCTTGACATTAGACCTGAAGATAACAAAATGTTGAGGGAGCTTCATCTTGAAATATCAGATAGTGTGGTCAACATTTCACTCAGGTATATCTAGAGGCCTTAAAATGCTTTTGTTTTGCATAATTTTCTAGTTCCTTAACTGCATTTTTATTTCTTGATTTGTAGGGTTCTTCTTCAACAATGTGAGGAAGCGGTTCAAAGAAAAGTATTTATTTTAGATCCTCTGGTGACACAATGTTTTTTGCATAAACATGGAGATGCCAAGTCCTTTCTACGGGGTTTTACAGAAGAAGTAGAATGTGTAATTTACCCATATATTGAAAAGTAAGTATTCATCTTCATTTTGGAAACATATTTGTTTCATTTAAGAAAGTATATTTACATGCAACTCATTGACAGGGGCCATTGGAGTTTGATTATTGTGGACTTCAATGCATATCAAGCTCTTTTCCTCAATTCTCTTCCATCACGGCATGGGAATTGCAAAGTGTAAGTTACTATACATTTTGTTGTTCTCTATTTTAAAGCCATGCCCCGTTTTGATTTTCACTTTACAATGCAGTGCTGCAAAGCTTCTCAAGATGCATATTGATCAGAATTTTCCAGGAATAGCTAAAATGAATGAACAAAAGCAATTTGGATACAGCCAAATTCATGTGCCATTGCAGAGAGACTCAACATCATGTGGCTGGAGAGTGATTGCAAATGCTGTAAGATTCTTGGAAAGAAGGTTCTACAGTCCTGGATTGAATTTATCAGACTACCCAGATGCATGGATCATCTTGATCAGAGAGAGAGCAAGAAATAGTATCATGAAACATGCAATCTGCCCACATGATCCAGACTCACCTCCACCCCCTCCACCTGATAAAAAACAGTCTGAAGATAAAAAGAAAGGGCTTCCTCTTCACTCACCACTAAAGCATATGAACAACATAAAGAGTCAAGCTGAAAGCTCCAAAAAGGGACAGAAGCAACAGAGAAAGCAAGGCTCTAAAAAGGATAGAAAGGGTTAAATCAATTTTTGAGTCTTAGATTGAAATCAATTGTAAAGCCAACCGAGGTTGGAATATTTATTTTTTAACAAATTGTATGTAGTTATGCCAATCTTCATCTGGAAGATGGTCACAGTTGTATTGAACCTCTTGAGAGTTTGACAAAAGTTCATTGGATGGTCCAATTAAATTTATTAATGTCACAATTATGAATGCATTGTGGGTTTTTTACTTCATTCTTGTTGGAAAGTGTTTAAATTCGAGAAGTTACAGAAGGACATTGTTGAGCCCATAAAAGTCATGTTGGTCAAAGTCAACTGCAGTCAAAGTCAATGGTCAAAGTCAACTGGTCAAAGTCTACAAGGTCAAAGGTCAAAGTCAATAGGTGCAAAGTCAAAGTGCAGGTGTCAAAGTGCACAGGTAGTGCACAATGCATTATCCACAAAGGGTAAATTGGAGAAAATAGGTTGCAGGTTGCAGAGGTACTTTCTCTAATTTCCCTAAGGTTCAAAGTGTGTTTTAAAGTGTTTTGGAAGGTTCAGGTGAACCCCCCTTATGTGCAAAAGTGAAGAATTAAAAGGAAATGTGAAGGCATGTGAAGCGGCAAAGTGTACGCACAGGTGAAAGTATGGCCCCCCATTAAAATTTTTGGTTTTAGACTAAAGTCACTACAGGACAAAACAGTGAGTAGTTGGCTGCCACTTGTGAGAGCCATCTTGGGACATCAAAGTGAGCACCAAGATTCACTTGCAGTTAGGAGCGTACGTGATCGGCACACTCAAATCAAGGAAGAGCCATTCTTGGACCGAGGGTTGGAGTAAGCAAGAGAGCATAGGCTAAGTGGAGCAAGAGAGGGAAGTGCAAGAGACACCAGAGTACGTCGCACAGAAGTGGAAGTGCAAGGTGCATAGAGAGTGACCAAGGATTGTGGTGCAGAGAAGTGCTAAGCTATAGTTCCCCCAAATATCTCAAGGTCCTTTGGCAGTGTACGCTTGCCGACAGCAGGTATTCACTCCTCCCCCTTTGTGGAAGCTTGGTGCAAGGTGTGCACAAGGAGAAGCTTGAAGCAGGTGGAGGTTTGTTGCAGAGGAGGTCGGCAGCAATAGGACATTGGGATATTGGATATTTTGTAATTGGGCACTCTGCGGATTGTGCACAGAGGTATTGGTGTATCTTGTATTTCAAACATTGTAATTTTCTTACTGTAATCAATCGAAGGCAGAGACTTCCAAGGTGTATTTTCTCTTTTGGTCCTTCCATTTTCTCCTACAAACCCTCAAACTCCTTCTTGTCAAAGAATCCCCCAACAAATTTGGCACGCCCGGTGGGACATTAGATGTCCTATTCAAGTTTTGCGGCTCTTCAAAGTTTTAGCTATAGCTCTCCGGGACGGAGAGCACATTAGGTGGTGGGCAACTGTTGAGCCCATAAAAGTCATGTTGGTCAAAGTCAATTGCAGTCAAAGTCAACGGTCAAAGTCAACTGGTCAAAGTCTACAAGGTCAAAGGTCAAAGTCAATAGGTGCAAAGTCAAAGTGCAGGTGTCAAAGTGCACAGGTAGTGCACAATGCATTATCCACAAAGGGTAAATTGGAGAAAATAGGTTGCAGGTTGCAGAGGTACTTTCTCTAATTTCCCTAAGGTTCAAAGTGTGTTTTAAAGTGTTTTGGAAGGTTCAGGTGAACCCCCCTTATGTGCAAAAGTGAAGAATTAAAAGGAAATGTGAAGGCATGTGAAGCGGCAAAGTGTACGCACAGGTGAAAGTATGGCCCCCCATTAAAATTTTTGGTTTTAGACTAAAGTCACTACAGGACAAAACAGTGAGTAGTTGGCTGCCACTTGTGAGAGCCATCTTGGGACATCAAAGTGAGCACCAAGATTCACTTGCAGTTAGGAGCGTACGTGATCGGCACACTCAAATCAAGGAAGAGCCATTCTTGGACCGAGGGTTGGAGTAAGCAAGAGAGCATAGGCTAAGTGGAGCAAGAGAGGGAAGTGCAAGAGACACCAGAGTACATCGCACAGAAGTGGAAGTGCAAGGTGCATAGAGAGTGACCAAGGATTGTGGTGCAGAGAAGTGCTAAGCTATAGTTCCCCCAAATATCTCAAGGTCCTTTGGCAGTGTACGCTTGCCGACAGCAGGTATTCACTCCTCCCCCTTTGTGGAAGCTTGGTGCAAGGTGTGCACAAGGAGAAGCTTGAAGCAGGTGGAGGTTTGTTGCAGAGGAGGTCGGCAGCAATAGGACATTGGGATATTGGATATTTTGTAATTGGGCACTCTGCGGATTGTGCACAGAGGTATTGGTGTATCTTGTATTTCAAACATTGTAATTTTCTTACTGTAATCAATCGAAGGCAGAGACTTCCAAGGTGTATTTTCTCTTTTGGTCCTTCCATTTTCTCCTACAAACCCTCAAACTCCTTCTTGTCAAAGAATCCCCCAACAGACATAAAGAATTAAGAGGACACGACCGATACAAGCGATACGGGGAATCGGAGAATCTTGGATTGCCCCTATCGCTTGCATCGGTCGTATTATCCATTTCATCGCTGTTGCTAGTTTTTATACTCGTGAGTCAAATCTTTACGCAAGGTCACTTCTTGAAGTCTCCCGCGGTAGTTTGCTAACACGACCGATGTAAGCGAAAAGGGCCATCCGACAATTTCAGATTGCACTAGTCGCTTGCATCGATCATCTTCACTTATCTCGTCTCCTCTGCTTTATGCCTTGAGACATGCTCTTCTAATATTGAAATACCAAACCTTGGATTGCAATTTGCACCAAGTTCTCCACTCTCTCTTATATTACTTGGTAGTTTGCATTTGTACCATGATAATTTCTCTCGCGGTAGTTTGCTAACACGACCGATGTAAGCGATAAGGGCCATCCGACAATTTCAGATTGCCCTAGTCGCTTGCATCGGTCGTCTTCACTTATCTCGTCTCCTCTGCTTTATGCCTTAAGACATGCTCTTCTAATATTGAAATACCAAACCTTGGATTGGAATTTGCACCAAGTTCTCCACACTCTCTTATATTACTTGGTAGTTTGCGTTTGTACCATGATAATTTCTCTCGCGGTAGTTTGCTAACACGACCGATGTAAGCGATAAGGGCCATCCGACAATTTCAGATTGCACTAGTCGCTTGCATCGGTCGTCTTCACTTATCTCGTCTCCTCTGCTTTATGCCTTAAGACATGCTCTTCTAATATTGAAATACCAAACCTTGGATTGGAATTTGCACCAAGTTCTCCACACTCTCTTATATTACTTGTTATGTGTACCATGATAATTTCTCTTGCATTACTTGAGGACAGAAAAGTTGGATAGAATCAAATTATTTAGCTGAGACTAGTGTGCACCTTTGATAGACTATAATTATTAAATTGAAATTAGATATTCAATTCTAGATCTCTTCTTCATCTAGAATTAACTTATGCAAGTTCCTGTATAATTATTTCTTAGTCATCAATTCACTCCTGCAAAAAAAATCAATGGAAATATGAAATTAAGGACCTAAAAAATATCTAAGACATTTAAAATTAATAATTTAACACACATTGTTTGTAACCATCCTGCCAAGAAAATTCAATGGAAGTATCAATAGAAGCTTCTATTAGATGAAGATACATTATGTAAGAATGTCAGGGTTAACTTGTTACAATCTTAAAGGTTGGAACTTAATCACCCTTGGTGGCAGGCAGCTTATGCAAGATAATGATTTCTCTGATCTAATGTTAACTATTGCATCATCAATTGAGAATTTACACTGAGATGATACCTCATCAAGGTATTCTAGAAGCTCCCTTACATTTCTGAGATTCCAATTTGCAGTGACAATTATTTTCCTTGATTGAAAATCTGGATGAATCAATACTTCTAACTCAAATTCTGGACAGCTCTCCTCTGAGTCCAAGGCTATCCAAAGTCCAAGCTTTTTTTTCCACCTTCTATAGTCATATCCTAGAACCAAAGATTGTCGACATATCTGATATGAGATTGAAAGAGAATTGGGACTAACTTTACATAAAATAATGTCAACTAGCTTTTGAACTTCTTTGCTATCCCATTCCCTACCTAAAACATCATCAATCTCTGAAATAGGAACTCTCCTATTCAACCACATTGTTTTTGTTTTCTGTAATAACATGTTTTTAAAGCATGCTACAAAGACATGAATAGGCAAAAACCATTGAATCTTTATCCTTCTCGAAATTCGGCCTGCTGACATTGCCTTCTGGATGTCAAATTTAATTTTGCAGAGAAAACTTGAAACTGTTGAATGATCAGGAGCATCCCAATCTAATGAAGAGATGCAAGGACTAGGTACGTGTACAAGAATTCCATAAGAACTCCTCCCTGACGGCACTTGATAATCTGCATAATGGACAAATAACTCTATGCTATTGAAGAATTGAACAGATTTCTCTGCATACATGAGTTCTGCATATTCCTTATGAAGAACTCTGAATGTTCCTGTTAAACATTCAACAGGTTGCCATTCCACAATATTGGAAGGAAAGATATCTGCAGTACAAAAACATATGTTTCATTATACAAAATCAACTGGAATGATAGAAGAGCATTGTCAAACTTCACTTACAGTACGAAGGGAATTGCAGATGATTTTCTAGAACAAGATCCTTAGCGGTGTACACATGTTGTACTCGTGCAAACCAACCGCATCTCTTCAATTTGAAACTGAGAATACGTCCCTTCCAATGGTTTCTTGTGTTGTCTCTTTTGGCACGCTTGACTTTATGGACACCTCTACAGCTAGGAAGCATAGTAACCCAGTCATTTACTTTCACAGAAAGAGGTTTCCACAAAGAATCCTCTCTTTTGTTGTAAACCTCACATGAAGTTACGCGATTGGAAGGACGACGAGAAGAAGAAGCCATTTGAACTTAGGAGAAGAAGAATGTTCAAAGCGAGAAACCGACGTTCACAAATTTTGGCAGTAATTATAGAAAAAAAGGCTTTGTACACGTGGAAACTTTTGATTTGATGTTAACCCTGTCGTTGAATGATCATGACATTTTGTGAACCCAAAAATATTTCGTATCTTCAAAAATCAATTCCTTCTTGGAAATTCGAGAATATGCTTTGTGTAGTGTGCAAAAGTATCTTTTTTTGCATCAAACCGAAAAATTGTACACTGAATACGAGACTCTTCATCACTTTAGCGGCGCTTTGAAAGAAAATTGTATTAAAAAAAGAAATTCTCCATACGGTTAAAAGAGACAGCAATGTTATATTCTTGTACACATGGAAAGACGCTATTTGTCAATTTCCTTAATCTCTCATTAGCAAACAGCCCCTTTTCGGCCGTTTTTCGCCCTAATGCTATGAGGTTTGCAATTATATTTTTGCAATAGAGAGAGCTTCTTGGAGCATCATCCTTCTTGCTTACTTGTGAGTGTATGTGTGCATACATGATGTTGTCTAGTGTGTGCTTTCTTTGCCCTTGTTGTAGGTGCATGTGCTATCATCTTGTCGCATGTGGTCTTCATACGATCAACTAGTCACCCTCTTGATCCAACATTCTTTTACTGTGTTGTACTTGTGAGCACTCCGCCATTCCATATAAGGATACTCTGAGCCTCATGCCTTCTATCTCCAACCACCCCCATCTTGGAATCCACTCAACTAGTTTCAATTCCTCTCTCTTGCATCGAACCCACATGTTACTCCTTTGAATCCTCTGATAGCACAAACACATGTGGGCATCCTGAATACATCCCCATCTATCGTGGATTCTCCTGGTAATTTGCACACTCTTTAGCATTCATGGTCGCTCACATTTGAACATACCGCTGATACAACTAGGGACTATTCTTTTAGTCTCGGCCATTCTTAGGGAGCCACACATCCCTGAACAAAGACAATTTCCACATCTTGACTTGGGGGCATCCCTTGACGACAACCCTTTGTGTACGCGCTCAATCCACGAGATCTATTTTGATCCCACTTCTCTACTAAATGTTGACGTTGCCGCCATCATCCATGATCCTATATCCACGCCCAATATCGTGTCGGATCCTGATGCATCCGCTTGGTGGTAAGCTATGGCTAAGGAATATGAATCTCTCATGCGTCATAAGACATGGACTCTTGAGTCTTGAGTCTTGGCTTGGATTTCATTGACAAATTTTCTCCTATGTTTCTTCTGTCCTCCCTCGCATTCTTTTTGCTATTGCTGCCGAATTCGACCTAGAAATTGATCATCTTGATGCGCAGAAAAGGAGACAAAAAAAACGTGCAGACAAGTTGAGAACATCCATCATGGATTGAGATCACTATAAGACTAAGTTTTTCAGGAAAGTATGAGACGCCAACAACTATGTATGGGCGTTGATTATCCCATATCTTTACAAAAGAATGAAAAAATCCCAAGTATTAGTCTGATGGAGGAAAGTGTAGAGCTCTTAAATTTCAATTGTCTTCTGATTAAGAGCTTGGTAGTGCCACACCTCCTGCCTGACAAAATCTGGATCAAGAAACCTCAAGAGGAAGAGGAAGAGCATGTATACATCTCCAAAGTTGTTGAGAAATCCAAGTGAAGCATAGATGACAGGCACATTCACATTGTACATTGCTTCACCTTTCATCCACCATTTATGATTCAGCGTCTGCAGACAGCCTGCATTCAATGCATTCTTGCCAATTTTCTGCACAGCCATTGAAGAAACTCTGCCAGCAATGGTGGCTGTCCCAAGGGAAATGCCATTGCGGTCAGCAAGCATCTGTACTCTTTTCGGATCCATCACATTCCCTGTATAGTCTGACAAAGTGAATGCAATGCTCGAACCTCGTTCTGCAGATGACAACGGCGAGTAAAGCTTTACCAGTGCAATTCTATCGCCCAGCGGATGCCTTAGCTTCAGGAGAGAAGACACGAGCCAATCTGACAGAGCTCGCAAACGAATAGCAACACCATTATAGCCTAGAATATCTGCATAATCAAGGCCTCTGAAAGCGAAGTCCACATCCATAGATGTGACATAGTTGAAAGGTCTGGAATATATGGTACCCCTGGAAGACGAGTCAACCTGGGTAGTAGTGTCCTCGCTGCTTGAAAAGCTTGCCCATCCATTATATTTTTCATCATACGCATCGTATGAAGAAAATATACGAGAGGCCTGCATGGTACTTAGCTCCATGGAAACCGACACATCCTGGAATGAACAAGGATCATCTAGTGCAGCAGTGCCGAATTTCGCTTCGTTATGAGATGAAATCGCATTAGAGCTCACCATTATGCTTGTTGTCCCGTTCCTACTACAATCAGAAAATCCAGCGTTGGATGCAATGTCATGCATCTGTTTCACAAACTTTTCACGAGGGGATGACTGATAAGAGTACAACTCGGAGATGTCATTGGGTTTGGAAGACGGAACCGTTGCCGGAACTATCTTTACCATGCCCATGAATCGTGCTCGGGAAGAGGCACCTAAACTTTGAAGAACAGGCCGTTTTATCAATAGGCAGCCGAATCCTGCAGGATCCTCACCAAATACATGGTAAAAGGAGCAAATGATGAAGTCAGGAGAGAAGAACGACAGTCGCATGGACTCTGAAAACTTTGCTTCTGCACAAGTGGCATCCAAAAGCACATGCCATCCGTTCCGCTGAGCTTCCAGAATCCATTGTGGAGAAATCTTGCGTCCTGTAACGCGTGATGAATAAGGATAAGCATAAAGGCCCTTCTTGCTAAGCTTATCGGAGCTCGAACTCCTCCTACACTGTAGTTTCCTATGCAGATCCTTTTCATCTACCCGTAAGTCAGGGACTGATAAGTTTACCGATCGAATACGAGCACCTTTCGCATTAGCGCATTCGGCGACTGCTTCAACGTTCTCACAGATATGATCGTAGGCATGCAGGAAATTCTGTGAATCGTGAAAGGGATATGAGTGCGCCAATAGCCTGAAGGCAGAAAGGGCATTCGCAGTGAAGACAATGTAGTAATCTTCATCCAACTTAAGATACTCCAGGACGCGCTTCCTGAAGATCCCTTCCATATAGCCGCCTTCCATATAGATGGCATTCGTAGCCAGGTTTGCAGAGGTGGGAGACAAGCGTATGCCGAAACCTCCATCTTCCGTGTGTCTGCTCCTTTGGGAACTTGAAAAAAGGCCTATCCCCGTGTAATCCAGACAAACATGACCCTCCTCATCAAGGTGGGGATACTCTTCCTGCCTCCAAGCATCGATGGCCATTGTTCTTCTGTACAGATGATAAGACGATAAAAACTCCGAGAACGACTCTTCTTTCCTGTCCTCATAGTGAGATATTAGCCTCATCCTTGAGGTCCGCAGAAAATTCTATCACTTTCGTGCCCCCGAGCCAGAAGTTTCTGAGTTGTCTGAACCAGTGAAAGATCTTTCACGATGAAATCCCGCTGGACTAGAAGCTGTTACTCTATTTCCCACTAAACTACAGCTCCACGAGATGATTTGAGCCTCGTATATCCTACAAGTAGTAGAAAATGCATCGCTTGGCCGCCATGGCAGGTATGGAATCTGGACTCGGCAACCTAGTTCCGTGGAACCTATGAAAGTGACAGCAGCAAATAACAGTGAACACGAGCAATGCAGACGAACAAGATTGGACACAGAAGATAGAGTGGGGAATATGATGGATCCAGCAGCGATGCCTGATTCTTCTACACGATTTCTCCTTATATGCGCAGTTTCAAGTTGCAGCTCTTGGACTTTGAAGTCCACTGTCTGACGCGTATGCCTCTCTTCGACGCGGAGTTTTCGACAGTTGAACGTGTTTCTTCCTCCATTACAAGTTGTAGATAATCAATGACGTTTTGGCGCGGAGCTCCTTTATCACTTAACAGCACAAAGGCAGACAGACAGACTCCCTAATTGTAGGGGTTGAAGATGCAATCATGCATGCACCGGTTTTATTTCTCATAACGAGAGCTTGATCTTTTTTTTTTCCTAGAGTACAATGAATTGGAAATACACACTCACACACCCAACCTCATAACGTAGAGGCACCCATCATGAGAGACTCATGGACATGTCCAGCCAAGACTTGAACTTAGGACTTCCTCCCACACCTTCAAGGCATCAGCCACTAGGTTATGCAGGCTTGGACTTTTAAGCTGCTTATACTTCCAATCTGCTTGCCTAAGGTCTCAAGGCTCTTATATGCTCACTGTAGCACGAAAAAGTATTCTGCCTTTTTTTCAGAGAGTAGAATGAATTGGAAATACACACTCACACACCCAATCTCGTAAGGTAGAGGCACTCATCATGAGAATCTCATGGACATGTCCAGCCAAGACTTGAATTCAGGATTTCCTCCCACAGCTTCAAGGCATCAGCCACTAGACTCCGCAGGCTCGACAAGTATTCTACATTTTGATAGTGAAGTTTGTTGAACATGTTTTCGTCTTTCTTGGGACTTTCTTATCTTGCTAGGAGGTTTTTCCCCTGGTTTTATGAGGTGTTTCACCTGGTTATAATCTTGACAAGCTATTCATCTTTCAGAAATGGGCCAAAAGTTTATACATGATGATTTTTTTTTAGTATCATGAAGAACTTAATGAAATGCATCAAAAGTTTATACATGCCGAGGAACTTTGTCATTATGATCCAATCTGAAGAGGAAGTTCTTCCCATATTTCAACCTACAAAATAAAAAAGAAAGGTGGAAAAGTCAAATGACCCAAACAAAGCTTCTATATCTCTTATTAAACCGTCCAAAAGTATGATAGACCCCATTAGAATTGTAAATAAAAAAATATATGGTTTAATAGTTCTTTCATAAATGTTTATATCATATGACTATAGAAACTAAAGTGACTGGTTTTCATCTCATGGTGAATGTTAACAAAATAAGTAATAATATGGTCCGGTATATGTTATGGATGATCTTTTGAGGAACAAAATGGTAAGCAAAAACATCATGTTTAATAAGAACAAGTAGATTGTTGTCCAACTCCATGCTCCTTTGAATGTAACTACTATGAACATATATACTTCTAACTCGTATGCTGACCCTAAAGCTTGATGGTCTCGCATAGATATGAAGTTTCTCAAAAGTGGCATTATGGAAAAATAAATTATTCATGATCATTAGACAACATTTTAAGTTTCATGCTCCAATCAAAGCTTGGCTCATTAGAATACGATACATTCAAATGTTTTTTGTGCATTATAAGTCCGTAGCCACGGTGATAACATCTAGGAGAAGGATGCTGATTGAAAAAAGAAAATGCTTGATTTGAACATTTTCTTGAAGCTTCTAGAAATTCCAAGCATATTAATAAGAGCTATCATTCAAAAAGGTAAAAATATAGATAGGAAGAACTCTTGGGGCGTTTACTCCCAACAACCTCCCACTTGCAGGTCCAGTAAAGTTACTTTAAGCTATGTAACTCCGATATCTTTATGCATAAATTATATTTTGCCTTGGTTGGGCATTTACTGAGAGCTTCTATTAGATTTTGTGAAGCATTGACCTTGATCAAAGTGATTAGACCATCCTCAAGCACATCTCTCATGAAGTGATATCCCACATCAATATGTTTCATGTTTGTATTTAACGTTGCAATCTGTGCCAAATATATGGCACCCTTGTTATCAACCAAGGATGGGTATCTTGTCACAAAAACCCAACCCATAGCATAGGTATGTTGACCATTTAGCTTCCTTGGAAGCCACTATATCTGAAATATAGTAGATAGTGAACTCTCTTCTCAAGTCTAGAGCACCATGAAGTAGCACCACCTACAAGTGTATAAGCATAACCACTTTTGGATTTGTGTTTGTCCATATCACTTACCATGTCCAAGTCACAAAATCCCTTTCATTCGAATGGACCCCTACCATGCCATAAGCATTTGCCTTTGGTGCTCTTCAGGTATGTCATAATAGACTTGATTGCATCCCAATGTGCTTGGACTATCAATGCATTAACTTACAAATCTCATTGTCTAAGAAATTCCATGTTTTATAGCAATAAATTGCATACATAAATGATCCACAAGATGAAGCATATTGTACACCTTTCATGTAATTGGTTGCTTCACTACAACATATGAGGGGCATATCAATGCTAGCCATATCGATGGTCATGCCTCGATGCTGGTATGACTGTTGGAAATGCCTGGAAAGACCACATAAGTGATACCAATGGTTAGTTGACCGTCGATATAACCATTAGAAAGGCTTGTTGTCGCTATATGCATCGGAATTTTTTGCATCGGTATAGGTGTCAGTATGAGCGTCGATATGAGCATTAGTAATATCCTAGAAATATCGATGCATATATCGACACATATATCGATGCCTATACTGACGCCTATATCGACAACGTGTTTTTAACATAACCAGACTTGAGAGCAAAAACTTGACATTTGCTACTATTTTGAACTGTGTACTTCTCGTGTTGAGTTTTCACACGTGCATACATTGTGCTCGTCCACCTACATTGTGATTGTATTGTGGAGACACACACACATAGATCTCTCTCTATACACACACATCTCTCGCTCTCTCTAGATCTCAGATCTTGGTAAGTGATGCACGTACTTTCATCCTTTCTCTTTCTCTATGTTTTCTCTTTTCTAAGTTCTCTTTTCTTTGGTTTTGCAAGAGCTTTTTGGCATCAATTCTTTGCAATTTGATGGGAGACGATGTTGATTGGGCTCTGACGACAATGATATGAAGAATTACATTGATGTAAGTGATTGTTTTGTTCGCTATTAGAAATATAGATAGAGAGAGAGAGAGATAGAGATAGAGAGATATGAGAGAGAGAGAGAGAAAGAGATGAAAGAGAGAGAGAAATTAAGAGAGTGAGAGAGAGAGTTGAAAGAGAGAGAGAGAGAGAGAGAGAGAAAGAGAGAGATGTAAGAGGGAGAGAATATGAGAGAGAGAGAGAAAGAGAGAAATCTAGAGACACATACACACATAGATGTAAGTGATTGCTATGTTCTTTATTAGAAAATTTAATAGAGATAGAGAGAGAAAGAGAGAGGTAGAGATGAAAGAGAGAGATAAAGAGAGAGAGAGAGAGAGATAAAGAGAGAGAGAGAGATAAAAGAGAGAGAGAAAGAGAGAGGGAGATAAAGAGAGAGAGATAGAGATACATACACACACACAAGTGCATACTCATACACACACATACATACACATATACATACACATACATACACATATACATACACATACATATGTATATATTGCATACACTTACATGCATACACATACACACATATGCATACACATACACTCACATACATACACACACAAGAGAGACACATATACATACACACACACACACACATATTCATACACACACTTTTTCACACATACACACATATATACATACACACCTAGACACACACACACACTCACATACATACGCACACATATACATACATGTTTTAGATCTAGGTCTTTAGGATTAGGCTTTTTGGTTTTTTACACACATACACATATGCATACACACATAGATACATACATACATATATATATACACATGCATACATGCACATACACATACACATACATCACATATAAATACACACATACACACATATACATGTTTTAGGGTTAGGGTTCTAGGATTAGGGTTTTAGAATTTTACATACATGCACACATACACATATATATATATATACACATGCATACACACAGATACATGTTTTAGCTTTAGGTTGTTAGGATTAGGGTTTTAGGGCTTTTACACATGCATACACATATACACATATAATACATATACATATACACATATATATACACATAGATACACACATATACATGTTTTAGGTCTAGGTCTTTAGTATTAGGGTTTAAGGGTTTTTACACATGCATACACACATATACATACAAATATGTACACAGACACATACATACACACATGCATATGCATACATACATACACACACATATGTATACACACATACATACACACATATGCACACACACATATACATACATGTTTTAGATCTAGGTATTTAGGATTAGGCTTTTAGGTTTCTTACATACATACACATATGTGTACGCACATATATACATAGATAGATAGATACATACATACATACATACATACACACACATGCATACATGCAAAAATACAATAAAAATAAAAATATATATAAAATAGGTCTTTAGGATTTTTAGGTTTTTTACATATATATAATTACATATATAAAAAATAGGGTTTTATGGTTTTATTATATATATGTATATGTATATATATATATATATATATAGAAATTAGAATATATAAATAAATATATATAAAAAATAGGATTTTAGGTCTTTAATTAAATTATATATATAGAATTAAATATATGAAAAATAAGGTTTTAGGTTATAAATATATATATATATATATATATATATATATATATATATATATATATATATATATATATATATATATATATATATATATATATATATATATATATATATATATATATATATATATATATATATATGTTAGGAAAAAAAGTATAATATACAATCAAATGTATCTAAAAAATAGGATTTTATTATAGATAAATAAATATGAAAAGAGCTAGGATTTTTTAAATAAATTAAATATATAAAAAATAGGATTTTAGGGTTTTTAATTAAATTAAATATATATAATTAAATATTAGTATATATAATCATATATTTATAAAAAATAGGAAAAAAAGTACAATATATAATCGAATGTACTATGTATAATTAAGTGTCATGAGAAAGGAGATAAGGAAGAGAGCTCACACACACAATCTCACAATCAAGGAAAAGCGCACACACACACACAGATTGAGGCAAGGAAGAATGATCTTCTTCTTCTTCTATTACATAAAAGGAATGTACAAGAAGGACCTAAAAACAAGAATACATGTGCAATATATAAAGACCAGTACATAAAGAAAAAATCTAATATCCGCGAATGAGTGAGCTGGCAAGAAACGAATGTGCCATCACTCTCGGTAGATACATCTAATAAAGCTCAATGAAGTGTCCCTGACATATACTAGCGTGACCACTATACATGTCAGAGAAATGAAAAAGTGATACATGTTATCCTGGATCATCGCTTATTGAGCTTGATATCTCAACACTCCCCCTCAAGCTCAATGCCATGTCCTCTAATCCAAGAATCTTCCAAAAATTCTTTAGCTTTTTTGCTCCAAGTGCTTTAGTGAAAATATCAACAACCTGCTCATGTGTTCTCACATAAACAAGATCAATATCACCTACTAATACCTTCTCTCTGATGAAGTGATAATGTACCTCGATATGCTTTATTCTCGCATGAGATAGAGCGTTCTGTGCTAACTTTATGCTGCTAAGATTATCACAATAGATGGTGATAGGCTTTTGCACTTCCACACCTAAATCTGCAAGTAGCATCTCCAGCCATGATGCCTCACATGCTGTCATTGTAGCACCTCTATACTCAGCCTCTATACTCGACAAAGCAATAGTGGGTTTCTTCTTACTGCTCCATGTAATAGCTGCACTCCCAACTGAGAATAGAAAGTCACTAGTAGATCTTCTATCTGGAATGCTACCAGCCCAATCTGCATCAAGAGTATCCATGTACCTGCAAATCTACACCAGCTTCATAAAACAATGCATAATCCAAAGTAGCACTCACATAATGTAGATGCACCTCAAAGCATCTAAATGTGGCTTCCTGGGAACTTGCATAAATTGACCTTTCAAGTCCAACAGTGTAGCTAAGATCAGGCCTTGTAATTGTGAGATATATCAAACTTCCCATAATTTTCCTGTACATAGTGGCGTTTTTCAATGCTTCACCTGATGTAGTATCTAACTTCAAATTATGATCTAATGGCATAGAAATTGGCTTACAATCAGCCATACCATACTTTTGTGGCATATTCAAGGCATATTGGCTCTGCGACATCCATATATCTGTTTTTGTATGTATAAACTCAATGCCCAAGAAGTAGCGCATCATACCAAGGTCTTTCATGTCAAATTCCTGCATAAGAAGTTGCTTTACCTCTTTAATGCTTTCTTCATTATCACCATCTACAATCAAGTCATAAACATAAATAGCCACAATTGTGATGCCATCATCACCCTTGCATATAGTGAATGATCTGCATCACACATAGAAAACCCAACAATGGTTAAGTAATCTGCAATCCTTGCATGCCATGCACGAGGAGCTTGCTTAAGCCCATACAAAGCCTTTGCGACCTGTAAACATATTCTAGATGCTTTGAATCTTCATATCCTTGTGGCTGGTCCATGTATACTTCTTCCAGTAACTCACCATGTAGGAAAGCATTCTTCACATCCATCTGATGCAAAGTCCATCCTTTTGCTGTAGCTAATGCAACAAGTGTTCTGACAGTAGACATTTTAGCTAGAAGGCTGAATGTTTCCTCATAATCAATTCCATATGTTTGTGCATATCCATTTGCTACCAATCGTGCTTTGTACCTGCTTATGCTACCATCATTGTAACATAATCCTGGTAGGAGATGGTTGAACCACACCCTAAGAGAGAGGATTAGGAAGTAATCCTCAACCATGGCTTTTGGGGCAAGTGGTTAGCCCATCACATTCCTAACCAAGAGGTTGTGAGTTCAATTCCTTACATTGGTATCAGAGCCTAGGAAGTAGGCTTGGGCAAGGTGGAATGATCCAATGGCCTCTAAAAAAGGCGCTTGGGCATCCTCTATGTGAAAGGGTAGGAATTGTGGAAGGCGCGCGCGTCGGCTTCAAGGATGGACCTTACAATGATTGGGGTGTATCTCTCAATCCGTAGGTCGGATTGAGGCGTGTAATATACCGTTGGAAAGCTCTCGGAACGAACTTTCCAATGAGCTAGCTTGGAAGTGTGAATTCCTTGGAAATCCTTGGCTGGCACTTGATTGAGTGTTCAAGATACCAAGCATGGGTGAGAACAAGGTTCAAGACTGAGGTTGAGAACAAGGGCTCGAGACACCAAGGTTGCGAACAAGAAGGTTCAAGACACCAAGGTTGAGAGCAAGGGTTCAAGAGACCAAGGTTGCGAACAAGGTTCAAGAAACTGTGCGAGGTTGAGGAACATCAATTCAAGGGCACCTAGGGAGTTCAAGGGATTGATCACCGAGGCTAGAGGGATACAAGAGTAGATCATTGAGGACAATGATCGACCAAGGGGGGAAGAATGTAACATAATCCTGGTAGGAGATGGTTGAACCACACCCTAAGAGAGAGGATTAGGAAGTAATCCTCAACCATGGCTTTTGGGGCAAGTGGTTAGCCCATCACATTCCTAACCAAGAGGTTGTGAGTTCAATTCCTTACATTATACCAATGTAAGGAATTGAACTCACAACCTCTTGGTTAGGAATGTGATGGGCTAACCACTTGCCCCAAAAGCCATGGTTGAGGATTACTTCCTAATCCTCTCTCTTAGGGTGTGGTTCAACCATCTCCTACCAGGATTATGTTACAATCATCATTGTGCTTTACCTTGTAAACCCACTTGCAACATATGGGTTTCTTTCCTCGTGGCAATGGAACCAACGCGTTCAGCATCTTGTATTACCTTTTTCATGCAGGCATAATGACGTGCCATGTAACTATCATATGTCAATCATTGCACTCAATTCCACATCCTCCCAAATCTTCTTGGTCTTGGGTCACTTCTCCTTGTATCATCTGCATGTGCCTTTCTTACTCATGGAGTCTTCACAGAGGGGCAATCCAAGTTCCTTATCAAGACTGTTTTCTGAATCGCTTGAATCTCCATCAACATCTTCAAAACTTGCACATGTTTTACTACCAGCAAAAATCTTTTCTTTACCTTTCTTGGATGTATTTGAGGAATTTGCTAAACTAAAATTTCCATGCAATCTTCCACTCCATGGATTTGAATTGGAACTATTTCTTGGTGTTTCATCTGGTCCACTTAGAGCTTGAGATTCTGCACTTGATTTTCCAGCATTTTCTTTGTCAATTGATTCAAGATTAAGTCCATCTTTTGCATTTGAATAGAATCTTGACATTTCATCAAATATCGAATCTCTGCTCACCTTCACCTGTCGTGTGAGTGGCTTATAACATTTATATCCCTTTTGCTCAAGGGAGTATCCAATGAAGACACAATTTTTTGCTTTCAGATCAAGCTTCATCCTCAACTCATCTGGAACATGTACATATGCAATACAAAAAAAAACTTTTGTTAGCAGCCAGTGTGGATGATCACTTGTATTGTAAACATGTATTTCTGATTGTTGGAGAATTCCTCTCCTATTTGCAGTGGAAAGTGTTGAAGATCTTCTCAAGATCAAGACTTTTACCAACAATTGAACATTCAAATGAAAACTAGTATCAACTGGAAAATGCAATGAACTTCAAACTTTCGTCGCTCAAAACTAGACACTTATAGCTTCAAATGAGCTATCAAACACACAATTTGGAGTAGTTTTGCTTTGGCAACTCTTTGCCTCAAAATAGGATGCCTATCCACTCAGTTAGACTAAAAACTGGACTTCACTAAAAATTGAATAACTCATAGAACATAAAGAATTTGATAAAACTATTCTATATAGAGGAATTACTTGAGATAATCTTTCCAACGAATGTTTAAAATATAAAAATTGATACATATGTTGAGAGATGTGACTCTCACAATCAGGCTACCCAAAAATTGGTATGCGGCTAGACATAGTCTATGAGAGTGAAGAGAACAAAATGACTCAAACCAAATGAACTACCTACAAGGGGACTTCCATGCCTTCTTCCTCTATTCTTAAGTGTCCTCCCTTGCTTCGTTTATAGCCCAGTGGCCAAAACCTCTCATGATGAGTTTGAGAGCTCTTCTCCATAATTCTTCCACTACTTTGATTAGCCATTCCTCTTCGAGTTCAACTTTTTTGGATTTGATTCTCTTTTGATTGATTCTCTTTTGACCTCGACTACTTGCTGAAGTAAATGCTTCCATTTTTAATTTTTGTATTTTACTTCCATTTGAAGAAAATCCTGTTTTGCAAAAATATATAAGACCTTACTTCTTTATTTTCTAACAGTCCCCCTCAAGCTCACATGTGAGCTTGCACCTTCAGCCATATCCTGCAAGTTGATTTCATCCTTAAACCTCTTTAGCTTAGAAGCATCTAAGGACTTTGTAAACATGTCTGCAACCTAGTCATTAGTTCTATTTTATATCCACATCCTTGCTCAAAACTTTTTCTCGAACATAATGATAATGCACTTCTATGTGCTTACTTCGTGCATGAAACATTGGATTGTTTGTCAAGTGAATAATTGAAATGTTGTCACTATAAATTGGAATGGTCTCTACCTCCATTTCAAGATCAATGAAAAGCTTCTTAATCCACATAGCCTCACAAGTTGCAAAGGCTAATCCTCTATATTCAGCTTCTGTAGATGATAGTGCAAGAGTAGGTTGCTTCTTTGAGCTCCATGTGAATGGTTTGCTACCTATCATGAATACATTACCTGAAGTGGATCTTCTATCTTCCTTCAAACCAAACCAATTAGCATCACTAAATACCTTTACCTACAATTTTTCATCATATCTATAAAACAAGGGATGATTGACTGTGTGCTTCACATATCTTAACACTTGTTTGGTTGAATTTAAATGTTCACTTATTGGAGTTTGCATAAATTGAGAAAGAACTCCAATGATGTAACAAATCTGGTCTTGTGATCGTAGCATAGATCAATGAACCTATAATACTCCTATATGTAGTTACATCATGTAGCTTCTCTCCATCAGTTGAGCATAGCTTCACATTTGTGTCCATAGGTTGAGTGAGTGGTTTGCATTCACTCATTCCACATTTGAAAAGAACATCCAATAGGTACTTTCTTTGCATCAAGTAGATGCCATCTTTCCCATAGACTACCTCAATGCCTAAAAAGTATTTCAGCTCACCTAGATCAGAAATTTTAAACTCCTTATCGAGTTTTCTTTTTATCTCTTATTCCTGCAACATTACTTCTTGTTATGATGAGATAATCAACATATATGCAAATGTATACATGTTTGACTTCTTCTTTCTTCATGTAGAGAGATGGATCTGCACTATTTGGACTATACCCACACCTTGTGAGGTAGTCAACCAATCTTTGGTTCCAAGCACGTGGTGCTTGCTTCAGCCCGTACAAAGATTTCTTCAATCTACAAAAAAAATCTGGATGCTTTTTATCTTCAAATCCAATCAATTGACTCATGTATACCTCTTGTTGAAGTTCACCATTGAGAAAAGAATTTTTTATGTCAAGTTGGTACAATGGCCATCTCCTTTTTGCACTCACTACAATCAAGGTTCTAATTGTTCCTATCTTTGCAATGGGGCTGAAAGTCTCTTCATAGTCGATGCCATGAGTTTGCTTGAATCCTTTTGCTACTAGTCTAACTTTATGTCTTGCTAGAGAACCATCAGCATTTCTCTTTATTTTAAACACCCATTTATTTGGAACAACCTTCATACCTTCAACTAGCTCCCATGTGTGATTGTCCTTGAGAGCTTTTATCTCTTATTGCATAGCTTCTTGCCATTCTTTTTGTGTACATGCTTCTTCATATGCATCCGGTTCTTTATCTTTGACCACCTATGCCATATATGCAAAATTCTTTGCAATAAAACTATCATAGCTCAACCTTTGAATTGGATACCTTGGTTTTGAAGACCTCCTTTTATTTCCTTTTGAATGTTGCTTCTTCAACCGGTTCAATTTTACCTTTGGTATAATCACCTCTTCATACTCTTCTTCACTTGCATTTGAATCACTATTTTGGGCTACACTTTCAGCTTCAACTTTTTCATAACCTGATGTTGGTGATGAGGAATGGCTCCTTAGTCTCCCCTTCCATGTTGAGATTTCTCCATGTGATGTAGAAGCTTCTCGACCTCACATTTGAGTGCTTGTTTGCTGAAATTCTTCTTGGACAACACCTCCATCATCTTCACAATTTTCTTCAAGAATCTTCTCTTTCCCTTTTTCTTCAAACCATGGTGTTAGCTCATTAAATACCACATCTCGTGAGAGTCGTAGCTTCTTCGTCACCGGATTGTAGCACATGTATCCTTTTTGCTCCGATGAATATCCATTTTTCTGACTTTGCCTCCATCTTTGTCCTTCGTTCTTGAGGGATGTGAACATAGCACACACATCCAAAAACTTTGAGATGTGTAAGGTTAGGTTTCTTACTGGAATAAACCCCCTTGGGAGTTAAATTATGCACTCCAGCCATTGTGCACTTGTTCATTAATTAAACAACCGTACTATTTGCTTCAGCCCAATAGTTTAGTGGCCCCTTCATCTCGTTTGTTGGAGAATTCCTCTCCTACTCACAGCGGAAAGTGTAGATGACCTTCTCAGGATCAAGACTCTTGCCAACAGCAGAACCTTCAAATGAAAACTGGTACCAAGTAAAATATCCAATGAAATTGAAACTTTGGTCACTCAAACTAGACACCTAGAGCTTTCAAATGCGATATCAAACACTCAATTTGGAGTATATTTGACTTGGCAACTATTTGATTCAAAACAGACTACCTGTCCACTCAGTTAGGCTGAAAACTGGACTTCACTAAAACCTGCATAACTCACACACCATAAAGAATTTCATAAAACTGTTTTGGATAGAGGAATTACTTGAGATAAGCTTCCCAAGGAATGTTTAAAAACTAAAATTGGATACATATATTGAGAGATATGACTCTTACAAGTAGACTACCCAAAAATGGGTGTGCAGTTGGACATACTCTATGAGAATAAACTGAACGAAATGACTCAAAACAAATGAAGTAGTTACAAAGGGGCTTCCATGCCTTCTTCCTCTATTCTTGAGTGTCCTCACTTGCCTCTTTTATAGCCAAGTGACCAAAAACTCTCATGATGAAGTTGAGAGCTCTTCTCCATCATTTCTCCACTACTTTGGACAGCCACTCCTCTTACAGTTCAGCTTTTGGATTTGATTCTCTTTTGAATGATTCTCTTTTGGCCTCCACTACTTGCTGAAGTAAATGCTTCTATTTTTCATTTTTGTATTTTCCTTCTACTTGAAGAAAATCCTTTTTGCAAAAATATATATGAGCTTACTTCTTTATTTTTAACACTCCCCCTCAACATCACATGTGAGCTTGCACCTTCAGCCATATCCTGCAAGTTGATTTCATCTTTGAACCTCTTTAGCTTAGAAGCATCAAGGAACTTTGTAAGCATGTCCGCAACCTGGTCATTAGTTCCAATAAACTTTATATCCACATCCTTGCTCAAAACTTTTTCTCAAACATAATGATAATGCACTTCTATGTGCTTGCTTCGTGCATGAAACATTGGATTGTTTGTCAAGTGAATGCTTGACATGTTGTCACCATATTGGAATGGTCTCCACCTGCACATCAAGATCAGCCAAAAGCTTCTTAATCCACATAGCTTCACAAGTTGCAAAGGTTAAACCTCTATATTTAGCTTCTGTAGATGATAGTGCAACAGTAGGTTGCTTCTTTGAGCTCCATGTGATAGGTTTGCTACCTATCATGAACACATAACCTGAATTGGATCTTCTGTCTTCCTTCGAACTAGCCCAATCAGCATCACTTAATCCTTTTACCTGCAATTCTTCATCATATCCATAAAATAGAGCATGATTGAGTGTGTGCTTTACATATCTTAGCACTCGTTTGGCTGAATTTAAATGTTCACTTGTTGGAGCTTGCATAAATTGAGAAAGAACTCCAACAATATAACACAAATTTGGTCTTGTGATCGTAGCATAGATCAATGAACCTATAATACTCCTGTATGTAGTTAGATCATGTAACTTCTCTCCATCATTTGAGCATAGCTTCACATTTGTGTCCATAGGTTGAGTGAGTGGTTTGCATTCACTCATTCCAAATCTGAAAAGAACATCCAATAGGTACTTTCTTTGCATCAAGTAAATGCCATCTTTCCCATAGACTATCTCAATGCCTAAAAAGTATTTCAGCTCATCAAGATCTGAAATTTTAAACTCCTTACCGAGTTTCATTTTGATCTCTTGTATTCCTGTAACATTACTTCCTATTATGATGAGATCATCAACGTATATGAAAATATATATTTGCTTGCCTTCTTCTTTCTTCATGTAGAGAGAGGGATCTGCATTACTTGGACTATACCCACACCTTGTGAGGTACTCGACCAATCTTTGATTCCAAGCACGTGGTGCTTGCTTCAACCCATACAAAGCTTTCTTCAATCTACAAACAAAATTTGGATGCTTTTTGTTTTCAAATCCAATCGGTTGACTCATGTATACCTCTTCTTGAAGTTCACTATTGAGAAAAGCATTTTTTATGTCAAGTTGGTACAATGGCCATCTCCTTGTTGCACTCACTGCAATCAAGGTTCTAATTGTTCCCATCTTTGCAACCGGGCTGAAAGTCTCTTCATAATCGATGTTGTGAGTTTGCTTGAATCCTTTTGCTACTAGTCTAGCTTTATGCCTTGCTAGAGAACCATCAGCATTTCTCTTTATTTTAAACACCCATTTATTTGGAACAATCTTCATACCTTCAGCCTTTGGAACTAGCTCCCATGTGTGATTGTCCTTGAGAGCTTTCATCTCTTCTTGCATAGCTTCTTGCCATTCTTTTTGTGTACATGCTTCTTCATATGCATCCGGTTCTTCTTCTTTGACCACCTGTGTCATATATGCAAAATGCTTTGCAATAAAACTATCATAGCTCACCCTTTCAATTGGATACCTTGCTCTTGAAGACCTCCTTTCATTTCCTTTTGAACATTGCTTCTTCAACTGGCTCAACTTTACCTTTGGTGTGATCACCTCTTCATACTCTTCTTCACTTGCATTTGAATCACTATTTTGGGCAGCACTTTCAGCTTTAGATCTTTCATAAGCTGATGTTGGTGATGAGGAATGACTCCATGTTGAGCTTTCTCCAAGTGATGTAGAAGCTTCTGGACCTGACGTTTGAGTGCTTGTTTGCTGAAATTCTTCTTGTATAGCACCTCCATCAGAATCTTCTCTTTCCCTTTGTCCCCAAACCATGGTCTTAGCTCATCAAATACCACATCTCGTGAGACTCGTAGCTCCTTTGTCACCGGATTGTAGCACCTATATCCCTGTTGCTCCGATGAATATCCAATAAGAATACATTTTTCGGACTTTGCCTCCATCTTTGTCCTTAGTTCTTGAGGGATGTGAACATAACACACACATCCAAAAACTTTGAGATGTGTAAGGTCAGGTTTCTTACCGGAATAAACCTCCTCGGGAGTTAGATTATGTACTCCAGCCGTTGTGCACTTGTTCATCAAATAAACGGCCGTACTAGGTGCTTCAGCCCAATAGTTTAGTGGCATCTTCATCTCGTTGAGCATGCATCTTGCAACTTCTATGATATGTCGATTTTTCCTTTCAGCTATTTCATTTTGTTGAGGTGTGTACCTACATGTAAATTGTCTCTTGATGCCATTTTCATAAAGAAAATATGAAAATTCTTTGGAGAAATATTCTCCTCCTCCATCGGACCTCAAGGTCTTTATGTAGCGTCCTGTTTCCTTTTCTACATGTGCTTTAAATCTCTTGAACATGGAGAACACATCTGATTTTTGTTTTATGCCAAAAATCCATACTTTCCTTGAATGATCATCAATAAAAGTGACAAAATATCTATTACCAACCACTGATGGTTGTTGTGATGGTCCCCATACATCCGTGTGTAACAAGTCGAGGACATTCCTTGCCACATAGTTGCTTTTCTTGAATGGTTGTCGAGTTTGCTTTCCTAGTTGGCATGCTTCACAAAACTCATGTAGTCCAGCATCATTGAATCTTGGAAGACCTCTTACCACTTCATGGTTGCTCATGTCCTTGAGCTTGGGAATGTTGATATGTCCAAACATTTTGTGCCACAAATCAATTTCAGCAATCCTCTTGTTTCCAAATCGAATATACATCACCTTTCCATGCGGTTGTTGAATGTCCAAAGTGAACATCCTTCCTTCTTTCCTTCCTTGAGCAATGACCTTGAATCCTTCTTTTGGATTCTTTATAAAGCAGCCTTTTTCATTGAAGATAACATGATATCCTTTCTCTACCATTTGTCCTACTGAAATCAAATTCTTTGCAATAGTAGGAACATGAAGAACATCAGCCAATACCTTCTTGTCTCCAAGCTTGATATCTCCAACATGCTCAATTCGTGTTGAGTTTCATCGCCGGTCTCCACACATCCTTTTCCACTTGGAGCTTGTAGCTTTTTTGAACAAATCTCCTTGGCATGTCATATGGTTGCTGCAACTTGTTGGTGCATTTTACCCAAGCCTACATGCTTGATATATTTGATATCATCCTCATTTGTAAGTCACATGAGTAGTCATGTGAACATCTCTTGTAAAAGAGTTCATTTTTATCTCTTATAATTGAAAAAAGAAAAAGGAAAAGGATGGCTTACCTCATGCATGATGTAAAAGCAATTTCGTGGCTCTAACTACCAAAACCCACAACTTTTTGAGCTGAGGGAATATCTCCTAACTTTGGGGATCACTTTTAGGTGGAGCCATTCGAATTCGAATTCAAAACTCCCTCTAAGAATAGCTATAAAAGGAGCAAGAAGGAAGAGGCGATTAGCAAGCCTTGTACCTGACCACTTGATGTCATTTTGTAGAGATTGAAGAGCTTACTCAATAGATCTATCATTCTACTCCCATTGTGCAAAGATTCATTGCCAATGTGATTGTAATCATATGTGAATCTATACATTTATCATCATTTACTTCTCTGTTTTGTTCTCTGCTATACTCACTCAGAGCAGTACCTTCAGAAGGTTATATCTCGAGTTTTACTGAACCTTTTTCAGTGATTTAATGTGCGTTGGATAGCTCTTACGGTCTAGTTTCTGCATATAAATTTTCAAGGTCATTGAATTTATAATTTTGGATATATCTGCATTTTACGGCTCACTGATCTATCTCTGCAAAGCCCCGAGAATGGTGGGCATGTTCCAGAAATTGATAAATCTTGTTCTCAGTGCTCAGTCCATCATTTGAAGTGTTTTAACTTGGATTGGGAAGCTTGCTAAGTCTATTTGCTATGACCAAAAGGAATTTTTCTAATTTCTACCAGGTTGAGAGCACTGCTCATTTTTTCCAGCAGGTGTATGCCCAAAAATAGCAAGTTCTGGGAGCTAGTCATTTCGTAGCTAGTCTATCTTGACTTAAACTTTTGGGATACATGTTCCAAAGTACTTGGCTGATATTTTGGTGGATTTAGGAAGCTTAAAGGGTCTACTAATCAACTCTGAAGTCTCAGTTGGCTGGTGTGAAGCTGGTTGTAGCAGCACCTACTCATCTTTGGATTGCATCCACCATCTCTCTTCACAGTGGTATTAGAGCATAGTCAAGCAACATGGGAGATGGATTTCCATCAACAATTGACAAATTGGATCGAAACAACTATCCGGCATGGTCTCTAAGGATGGAGGCTTACCTTCAAGGGAGGAATCTATATGGATTCATATCCGGAGATGAAGCAATGCCAACCATGAGGAACAAAGGGCAACCATCACATGAAGAAGTGGAAGGACTTTCGAATTGGTGTTCGAAGGATGCACTTGCAAGGTCCTATATTCTAAACTCAATCTCTGATTTTCTTTTACCTCATGTCAAGGGATGCAAGACATCAAGAGAAACCTGGAATGCACTTGCTTCGTTCTTCTCTTCCAACACTCGAGCAAGGAAGAACCAATTGTGGATGGAATTCACAACAATGAAGAAAAGCCCGAAGCAAAATGTGACTGATTATGTCACAAAGATGGAGATTTCCGACCAACTTGGAAGCATTGGAGAGGTAATTGAAGAGGAGGAAATCATAAGACAAATCATGAATGGAATCAAAGCAGAAGACAAGTGGGAGTCATTCACAATAGCCATGGATTTATACATGGATATGCATGTACCCGACCTCAACACACTCATGGGCCAACTCTTCACTCATAAAGCAAAGATTAGCAAAGGTGGTGAGTCCTCAAGAGGTAATCAAACTTCTGCCTTATATTTTGATAAAGCTAAGGTCAAGGACAAGTCAAAGAATAGGAAGAATGAAGATGAAGGAAGCTCTTTCCAAGCAAACTTTGCAGGTAGAGGAAGAGCTAGAGGAAGAGGCAGAGGTGGAAAGCAAGGCAGGGGGAGATTCCAATCATCTCAACCTTGCAACATATGTGGCTTATCTAACCATAATACTGAAGAATGTTTCAGGAACCCGAGGAACTCAAGAGGAAGAGGATTCAATAGAGGTGGCTATGGATCAAATAGAGGCAGATACAATGGAGGCTACAACAACAACTACTACAACAACAATTACAACAACAACAACTATCAAGGTGGCCATAGAGGAAGAAGAGATTACAATAACTATGCAGAGGACCAAAGTCAAGAAGATTCATTATTGATTATGAATCTATCAGTGAAGAAGGGTAAGGATGATGATCACATATTTTACATTGATTCGGGATGCTCGAACCATGTAGCGGGAAATGTGGCTTTACTTTCTGATTTGGAAGATCCTCATAACAAGCATGAAGTGCAGACAGGAGATGACACAAAGCACTCGGTGGAGAAGATAGGTAATGTGAAGACATCAGATGGGAATATGAACCTCTTAAGCAAAGTCTTGTATGTCCCTACAATTACCAAAAATTTAATAAGTGTTGGACAGATTGTTGAAAAAGGATTGTAGGTTAGATTCAACCGATTTGGAGCATATGTTGAAGACCCAAGGCAAGGCTTTCGAAGGATTGCCAAAGGAGAAAAGACAGGAAGGCTTTTCACTTTTGAAGTGGAAGATACAAAGAACATAGCTTTGTTTAGCTATGGATCTCAAACTCTAACAGAGTTGGAGATATGGCACAAAAGGCTTGCTCACATTGGTGAGAGGACACTCAAACAGATTTGCAGGGACCAAAGTGTACATGGTTTGCCTAATATCACAAGGCAACACATGATTTATAAGTGTGAAGCTTGTCAACTCGGCAAGGCTCATAGACAACCTTTCAATAAGAAAGGATATATGTATCAAAATCCTTTGGATCTAGTGCACACGGATGTGTGGGGTCCAAGTAAGGAGCCATCTATATTAGGCTCAAGATATTATGTGTCCTTCATAGATGATTGTAGCAGGTGGACCATTCTGTTTTTCATGAAGCACAAGGATGAAGTGTTTAATTGCTTTAAGAAGTATATTGCTCTTGTTGAAGACTCAGATCAGATGGTGGAGGAGAATACTTCTCTTCTGAATTTGATGCCTTCTTGCATGAAAGAGGCATTAAAAGGGAAGTCACTACAAGGTATACACCCGAACTCAATGGTGTAGCAGAGAGGAGGAACAGAGCTATTGTCGAAGCTCCAAGGTCCATGCTCAACGAAAAGGGATTGCCGAACTACCTATGGGAAGAGGCTGTGTTGACAGCCACATATCTCATAAATAGACTTCCATCTAAGTCACTAGATGGAACCACTCCATATGAAGTGTGGAATGGAAGAAGACCTAGTCTAGAGCATTGCAAAATCTTTGGATGCTTAGCCTATGCTCACATTCCTTCTCAAGTAAGAGGGAAATTGGACCCCAAGGCAGAGAAGTGTGTATTCATTGGTTATGATCAAAACCAAAAAGGATATAGATTGTACAATCAAACCAATAAAGGATTTTTTGTGAGTAGAGATGTAATTTTTGATGAAAACAAATCATGGTTTGATGATGACAGGAAAGTGAAGTTGCCTTATGACTTGGATGAAGATTTTCCATCACTTCAACCAAAGGAGCCAAAGCAGATTGAAGAAAGTGATTCGGAGATTGACCTAGAAGACTTGGAAAGACTAAAGCTATGGAAAAACAAAGGTAAAGCAAAGATGCAGGATGCTACATATGGACCCGAGAGCTCACATCAACCACTTAGAAGGTCTTCGAGGGAGAAGAAGAAACCAGAGAGGTTTGGTTATGATACTTCTTTGGTCACCAAGCACTCAATCTACATTGCAAAGGATTCAACCAATAAAGAACCTACCACATTTGAAGAAGCACAAAGCAAGAAATCTTGGAGAGAGGCAATGGATGAAGAAATGGAAGCCTTGAAGGAGAATGACACTTGGAAGCTTGTACCTAACAAGCCATCTATGAAGATAATCGGATCTGGATGGATATACAAAATCAAGAGGAATCCAGATGGAAGTATAAATAGACACAAAGCAAGGTTAGTTGCTAAAGGGTTTGCTCAAACCCATGGTATTGATTATGAGGAGACTTTCTCTCCTGTTGCAAAAATGCCTACAATTAGGGTTCTCATTAGTCTTGCTGCATCTAGAAATTGGGATCTTTATCAACTTGATGTAAAGAATGCTTTCTTGAATGGATGGATTTCTGAGGAAGTGTATATGGCACAACCTCCTGGATATGAGGATGCACATCATCCTAACTATGTATGCAAACTAAAGAAAGCTTTGTATGGATTGAAGCAAGCTCCAAGAGCTTGGAATTTCAAATTGGTGACTTATTTGCAGGACCAAGGATTCAGAGCTAGCAAGGCGGATACCTCTTTGTTCATAAAGAGGAATGGATCTGAAGTGATCTATTTATGTGTGTATGTTGATGATATTATTATCACAGGCAATGATCTTGAAGGAATCAAATAGGTAAAGAGTCAAATGAAGGAGGATTTCAAAATAAGTGACCTCGGACCACTCACTTATTTTCTTGGATTGGAGTTGATCTACACAGATTCAGATATATACATCACACAAAGGAAGTATGTCCATGACATGCTCGTCAAGTTCAAGATGGAAAATACCAAGTGTGCAGGTACACCTATGGAGCAAAATCATAAGCTTAGTGCTTATGAAGGAGAGCCAATTGAAGACATCACAAGTTATCAAAGCTTGGTTGGAAGTTTGAACTATGCAACACTCACAAGGGTGGATATATGCTATAGTGTTAGCATATTGAGTCAGTTTATGCATAAGCCGAGAAGACCACATATGGAAGCGGCCAAGAGAGTCCTCAAGTACCTAAAGGGGACCATGAATGAAGGTTTGTTCTATTCATATACTTGAGACATTGAGCTAAAGGTCTACTCAGATGCAGATTGGGCCGGACCTAGAGATGATAGAAGAAGCACATCCGGGTATATATCATTTGTAGGTTCAAAAATCATTTCTTGGTCATCAAAGAAGCAACCAACCGTGGCATTATCTTCTACTGAAGCAGAATATAGAGGTTTGGCTAATGCAACTCAAGAAATCATGTGGTTAAAGTCTTTGTACACAGATCTTGGACTTCATTCTTCAACACCTCATATTTTTGGTGACAACACAAGCTCATTACATCTAGCAGCTATTCCGGTATACCATGCTAGAACCAAGCATATTGAAGTCCACTACCATTATGTAAGGGAGAAGCTAATGAGCAAGGATATTCAACTATCCTATGTCTCTACAGATATGCAATGTGCAGACATGTTGACTAAAGCTCTTGATGGTACAAAGTTAAGTAGATTCAAGTTGATGATTGGCTTGCAGGAAATCAAGGACAATTGAAGACTTATTTGGAGGCCAAGCATGTTAGGCTTGAGGGGGAGCTGTTGGTGCATTTTACCCAAGCCTACATGTTTGATATATTTGATATCATCCTCATTTGTAAGTCACATGAGTAGTCATGTGAACATCTCTTGTAAAAGAGTTCATTTTTATCTCTTGTAATTGAAAAAAGAAAAAGGAAAAGGATGGCTTACCTCATGCATGATGTAAAAGCAATTTCGTGGCTATAACTACCAAAACCCACGACTTTTTGAGCTGAGGGAATATCTCTTAACTTTGGGTATCACTTTTAGGTGGAGCCATTCGAATTCGAATTCAAAACTCCCTCCAAGAATAGCTATAAAAGGAGCAAGAAGGAAGAGGCGATTAGCAAGCCTTGTACGTGACCACTTGATGTCATTTTGTAGAGATTGAAGAGCTTACTCCATAGCTCTATCATTCTACTCCCATTGTGCAAAGATTCATTGCCAATGTGGTTGTAATCATATGTGAATCTATACATTTATCATCATTTACTTCTCTGTTTTGTTCTCTGCTATACTCACTCAGAGCAGTACCTTCAAAAGGTCATATCTCGAGTTTTACTAAACCTTTTTCAGTAATTTAATGTGCTTTGGATAGCTCTTACTGTCTAGTTTCTGAATATAAATTTTCAAGGTCATTGGATTTATAGTTTAGGAGATATCTGCATTTTACTGCGCACTGGTCTATCTCTGCAGAGCGCCGAGAATGGTGGGCATGTTCCAGAAATTGATAAATCTTGTTCTCAGTGCTCAGTCCATCATTTGAAGTGTTTTAACTTGGATTGGGAAGCTTTCTAAGTCTTTTTTCTATGACCAAAAGGAATGTTTCTAATTCCTACCAGGTTGAGAGCACTGTTCATTTTTTCCAGCAGGTGTATGTCCAAAAATAGCAAGTTTTGGGAGCTAGTCATTTCGCAACTAGTCTGTCTTGACTTAAACTTTTGGGATACATGTTCCAAAGTACTTGGCTGATATTTTGGTGGATTTAGGAAGCTTAAAGGGTCTACTAATCAACTCTGAAGTCTCAGTTGGCTGGTGTGAAGCTGGTTGTAGCAGCACCTACTCATCTTTGGATTGCATCCACCATCTCTCTTCACACAACCTGAATCTATGAACCATTTTTGGTCATCACTTATCGAGTTGTTGTAGTCATGCTTCATGGTAAGCATGGTTTGCTTGTCTCCTTCACTTGATGTACTCGCATAGTTATTTTGGCTCCTTTGGTTGCCTCCATTCAGCCTTCCATTCTTTCGCCAACAATCATTTGCATAATGTCCTAGTTTACCACAATGATAACATGTTATACCTTTATGAGGATTGTATGAACCTTGACCTCTTCCTCTATTTCTTCCTCGACCTCTTCCATGTGTGTTTTCATTTGAGTTGTCCTTGTTTTCCTCCGAGTTGTGTTGGCTGAAATTTGTGTTGTTGTAGCTTCTTCCTCTTCCTCTCGAGCCTCCTCTTGAGTTCCTTCCTCTACCTCTTCCTGCATATAACATTTGACTATGGCTGTCCTTACCTTTGTTGCCTTGTCCTTGTTGAGCAACCTCTTCAGCCACAAGATTTGGTATAATCTTGTCGAATGTTGGTAGAGGATCTCTATAAAGGATGTTTGTGATGAGGGGCTTCCACTTTTCTTCACTTCTCAAGCCATTGAGAGCTGTTTGGACGATGTCTTCCTCTTCTATCTTGCATCCAACTGATGCTAGCTGATCTCGAAGCTCTTTGATCCTCAATGTATACTCACTAATGCTTTGGTTTGAGCTTTTCCTCATGTTGTTGAGCTCGTTCTTGAGTTGCATCCTTCGAGACCTTGTTGAGGTAGCATACACCTTCTCCAATGCTTCCCAAACTTCCTTGGCTATTTCTAAGCTTTGCACATGACCAATCATAGTGTTAGAAATAACTTGTGAGATGAGGAACATCACCCTTCGATTCCTCTCTTACCAATCAGCAAATTGTCTCCTTTGTGCCGGAGTAATGTTGGGATCTTCAATGTCTACCGGTTGTGGATCGTCTCCACTAACTAGACTCCATAAACCTTTACCTTTAAGGTAATTTATCATTCTATACCTCCAAGATTGAAAATTATCTTTGTCTAACTTCTCAACTTGTTGTCCTAAATCAGCCATTGAAAACTTCGAAGATTGAAGTTTACCTCAAGTATGTTGTGGCGCTCTTTCTTGACTTCACGAAGCTCCCCCTTGCTTTGTAGCTTCTCCTTTGCTTCAATTCAGTTCCAATGCTTTAAACTCCAATGATCTGATACCAATTGTTGGAGAATTGCTCTCCTACTCGCAGCGGAAAGTGTAGAAGACCTTCTCAGGATCAAGACTATTGCCAACAGTAGAACCTTCAAATGAAAACTGGTACCAACTGAAATATCCAATGAACTTGAAACTTTGGTCACTCAAACTAGACACCTAGAGCTTTCAAATGAGATATCAAACACTCAATTTGGAGTAGATTTGAGTTGGCAACTATTTGATTCAAAACAGACTACCTGTCCACTCAGTTAGGCTAAAAACTGGACTTCACTAAAACCTGAATAACTCATGGAGCATAAAGAATTTCATAAAACTGTTCTGGCCATAGGAAGTACTTGAGATAAGCTTTCCAAGGAATGTTTAAACACTAAAATTGGATACATATATTGAGAGATATCACTCTTACAAATAGACTACCCAAAAATGGGTGTGCGGTTGGACATACTCTATGAGAGTAAATTGAACGAAATGACTCAAAACAAATGAAGTAGTTACAAGGGGGCTTCCATGCCTTCTTCCTCTATTCTTGAGTGTCCTCCCTTGCCTCTTTTATAGCCAAGTGACCAAAAACTCTCATGATGAGTTTGAGAGCTCTTCTCCATCATTTCTCCACTACTTTGGACAACCACTCCTCTTACAGTTCAGCTTTTGGATTTGATTCTCTTTTGAATGATTTTCTTTTGGCCTCCACTACTTGCTGAAGTAAATGCTTCTATTTTTCATTTTTGTATTTTCCTTCTACTTGAAGAAAATCCTTTTTGCAAAAATATATATGAGCTTACTTTTTAACATCGTTGAGCATGCATCTTGCAACTTCTGTGATATGTCTATTTTTCCTTTCAGAAATTCCATTTTGTTGAGGCATGTACCTACATGTAAATTGTCGATTGATGCCATTTTCATAAAGAAAATCTGAAAATTCTTTGGAGCAATATTCTCCTGCTCCATCAGACCTCAAGGTCTTTATGTAGCATCCTGTTTCCTTTTCTACATGTGCTTTAAATCTGTTGAACATGGAGAATACATCTGATTTTTGTTTTATGTAGAACATCCATACTTTTCTTGAATGATCATCAATAAAAGTGACAAAACATCTATTACCAGCCACCGATGGTTGTTGTGATGGTCCCCATACATCCGTGTGTATCAAGTCGAGGAGATTCTTTGCCACATAGTTGCTCTTCTTGAATGGTTGTCGAGTTTGCTTTCCTAGTTGGCATGCTTCACAAACCTCATGTACTCCAACATCATTGAATCTTGGAAGACCTCTTACCACTTCATGGTTGCTCATGACCTTGAGCTTGGGAATGTTGATATGTCCAAACATTTTGTGCCACAAATAATTTCAGCAATCCTCTTGTTTCCAAATTGAATATGCATAACCTTTCCATGTGGTTGTTGAATGTCCAAGGTGAACATCCTACTTTCTTTCCTTCCTTGAGCAATGACCTTGAATCCTCCTTTTGGATTCTTTATAAAGTAGCCTTGTTCATTGAAGATAACATGATATCATTTCTCTACCATTTGTCCTACTGAAATCAAATTTTTTGCAATAGTAGGAACATGAAGAACATCAGTCAATACCTTCTTGTCTCCAAGCTTGATATCTCCAACATGCTCAATTGTGTGCTGAGTTTCATCACCGGTCTCCACACATCCTTTTCCACTTGGAGCTTGTAGCTTTGTGAATAAATCTCCTTGGCATGTCGTATGGTTGTTGTAACCTGAATCTATAAACCATTTTTTATCATCACTTCTCAGGTTGTTGTACTCATGCTTCATGGCAAGCATGGTTTGCTTGTCTCCTTCACTTGATGTACTCGCATAGTTATTTTGGCTCCTTTGGTTGCCTCCATTCAGCCTTCCATTCTTTTGCCAACAATCATTTGCATAATGTCCTAGTTTACCACAATGATAACATGTTCTACATTTATGAGGATTGTATGCTCCGAGTTGTGTTGGCTGGAATTTGTGTTGTTGTAGCTTCTTCCTCTTCCTCTCGAGCCTCCTCTTGAGTTCCTTCCTCTACCTCGACCTGCATATAACATTTGACTATGTCTGTCCTTACCTTTGTTGCCTTCTCCTTGTTGAGCAACCTCTTCAGCCACAAGATTTGGTATAATCTTGTTGAATGTTGGTAGAGAGACTTTATAAAGAATGTTTGTGATGAGGGGCTTCCACTTCTCTTCACTCCTCAATCCATTGAGGGCTATTTGGACGATGTCTTCATTGTCTATCTTGCATCCAACTGATGCTAGCTGATCTTGAAGCTCCTTGATCTTCAATGTATACTCACTAATTCTTTGGTTTGAGCTTTTCTTCATGTTGTTGAGCTCGTTCTTGAGTTGCATCCTCCGAGACCTTTTTGGGGTAGCATACACTTTCTCCAATGCTTCCCAAACTTCCTTGGTTGTCTCTAATTTTTGCACATGACCAATCATAGTGTTAGAAATAACTTGTGAGACGAGGAACATCACCCTTCGATTCCTCTCTTCCCAATCAGCAAATTGTCACCTTTGTGCCGGAGTAATGTTGGGATCTTGAAGGTCCACTAGTTGTGGATCATCTCCAATAACTAGACTCCATAAACCTTTACCTTTAAGGTAATTTGTTGTTCTATACCTCCAAGATTGAAAATTATCTTTATCTAACTTCTTAACTTGTTGTCCTAAATCAGCCATTGAAGTCTTCCAAGTTTGAAGTTTAGCTCATGTATGTTTTGGCACTCTCTCTTAACTTTACAAAGCTCCCCCTTGATTTGTATCTTTTCCTTTGCTTTAGTCAAGCTCTAATACTTTCTCTCTTCAAGCTCCAATGCTCTGATACCAAATGTTGGATAATTCCTCTCCTATTCGCAACGAAAAGTTTAGAAGACCTTCTTAGGATCAAGACTTTTATTAATAGCTAAACCTTCAAATGAAAACTGGTATCAATGAAAAAATGAAATGAACTTGAAACTTTGATCACTCAAATTAGGCACTTATAGCTTTCAAATGAGCTATCAAACATGCAATTTGGAGTAGTTTTGGTTTGACAAATCTTTGCCTCAAAATAGGCTGCCTATCCACTCAATTAGGCTAAAAAGTAGACTTCACTAAAAATTGAATAACTCACTGATCAGAAAGTATTTGATAAAACTATTCTAGATAGAGGAAGTATTGAGATAAAATTTCCAACGCATGTTTAAAATCTAAAAATTGATACATACATTGAGTGATATGAATCTCATAATCAGGCTACCCAAAAATTGGTATGCCGTTGGACATAGTCTATGAGAGTGAAGAGAACGAAATGACTCAAACCAAATGAACTACCTACAAGGGGACTTCCATGCCTTCTTTCTCTATTCTTGGGTGTCCTCCCTTGCCTCTTTTATAGCCAAGTGGCCAAAAACTCTCATGATGAGTTTGAGAGCTCTTCTCCATAATTCTTCACACTACTTTGAGTAGCCACTCCTCTTCTAGTTCAACTTTTTTGGATTTTATTATCTTTTGATTGATTCTCTTTTGACCTCCACTATTTGCTGAAGTAAATGCTTCCATTTTTTATTTTTGTATTTTACTTGAATTTGAAGAAAATCCTTTTTGCAAAAATATATACGACCTTGGTTCTTTATTTTTTAACACTGATGTAATAGGAAGAAGGGGAATTTATAGAGATTCTAAGAGTTTTTGGAGTTCTGTAATTACAATGATTATTGTATTTTGGAGGTTTGGAAGTTTCTGCAGACTATGAGAAGTACAATGATGTTCCTTACGGTACGCATTCCAGAAGTGACGAGTACGAAGAACGAAGATACACAGAGTACCTAAGTCGATGAAGTCTATAAGATGCTATTCAAAGAACTAATTGTATGAAGATGATATAATCGAGTTCTATGTGTTTTGAGTAGTCAAAGACTCTACTTTCTATTGCCGTAATACTATTCTGTTCATACTGTGCTCGTGTGAGAAAGCACTGTTGTATAGGAATAGAAATGTGTAGTTTGCAATATGGCCAAAGAGTATGATCAAATGTAAACAAGAAGCTAAGGTTAAGGCACCCACGGACAATGTGGTGACCTTAGCGTATTTAGAGCCTTCGTCATCAATGGTTACTAGGTCCCAGAAAGAGTATCAGAGTGGAAAAAAATCTGATTAATTAGCACCCATGGAGCAGAAGCAAACACTTATGAAAGCAGTATAGTGGGCTACAAAGTATGCATTGCACTATGTAGAAAATCTGTTAGTTCCAGTGGAACCTTCTAGAATGAAGCAACATAGCACAATTGGTAAGAAAATCGATGAGATTCTTCAAGAGACAAAGGAGAATGCTGGGCCACCAACAGATTCACCTGTATCCAAAGTGTTGCAGGCTATGTCTACCCATCAGAAGACTACTAGCAGATTTCGGAGTCAATGGGTCCGGACGGAATAGAAACAAGGGAATATAGAGCTTGAAACATTAGTGGATGGGGAGTATTGTGAGTTCTTACAGGATTCACATATCAAACTTTCATTAGGAGCCTTATTGGAGCTAGTTCTAGCTTTTTGAAAGCAGTTATTATGACAGCTATAGGAAAAATATTCACCTTCTCTGAGTCCAAAACCCTCGGTCTCAATGGTAAGGGATGTGCTTGACAAGATAGTAGACTATGCGGTTCCTACGATCACAGTGAGGTATAAAAATAAAGCCATTCTAAAGGTATTCATTAATGGTGGGTCTAGCATCAACATGGCATCTACCACCACATGTAAGCGAATGGGCTGGAATAGAATAGACCCAACTCCATTCTTTGTTCGGATGGAAGATCAATCACGGGTGTAGCTAGTAGGGCTCGTTAAAGACATCCCTATGCGTATTTCTCAAGACTTATTTAATATAAAATTTGTTGTGCTAGAACTTAAGGGGCAGAATTTGGATTATAATTTGCTGCTGGGCCGACCCTGGTTGTGGAATGCTAAAGTCCGACAGAACTGGGATGAAAAGACAATTACATTCCAAAGAGGACATGCAAAATTTTTTGTTCCATTAGAAGAAGAGAAGCATTGTCTTCCCGAACATAAACTAGTACTAGCAGAGCGTTTGCATACGTTGGACGGGCTCGAGGATGATGAAGAACATCAATTTTTAGAAGAGAATAGAGATTTGCTCTCTCTCGATGTGATTGATGTTAATTCAGTCATCAACCCAGGTTGGGATAGTATGGCTGCTGCAGTCGGCACAGAACCTTTGAAACTAAAGGACAAAGATAGTGTCAACCTAGTGATAAAAGACTCCATGGAGAGCGGAAAAATATGAGTAGAAGAAGATTTTTCTTTGGAAGTGGTAAACCTTGGTACTACAGAAGAACCAAAGCCAGTCCGAATCTGTTCGAAGCTTGCTCTAGAATTTTGGATGGCATTGATAGCTTTGTTGAAGCAATACAAAAATGTCTTTGCTTGGACATATGCGGACATGAAAGGCCTTGATCCGAAGCTTTATCATCATCATATTCTGCTTAAGCGAGATGCTACCCCAGTTATACAGCAGAGGTACAAAATGAACCCCAACTTTGCAGACAGGTCAAACATGAGCTGGATCGATTGATAAAAGTGGGATACATTGTACCTATTGAGAATTCGGAATGGGTCTCGCCTATTGACATTGTCCAAAGAAAAATAAGCATTTACATATTTGTGTCAATTGCAAAAAGTTGAATGCAGCTGCTATACCTGATCCTTTTCCCTTACCGTTCTTAGATAGTATGCTTGATGGGGTTGCAAGTAGGGAAATGTATTCGTTTCTTGATGGATTCAATGGATATAACCAAGTTCGAATGGTCAAAGAAAATATACCAAAAACAACATTTATCATGAACTAGGGAGTCTTTGCTTGCACAGTCATGTGGTTTGCATTACGAAACGCGCCAAGCACTTTCTAGCTATGAATGTAGCAAATATTTTCTCCCTACCTTACATCATTTATGTGCATTTTTCTAGACCGTTTCTCAGTGTTTAGTGCAATGGCCGTGCACCTGGAACATTTATGTGCCTATTTCGATTCTTGCCGATAGGTACAACTTTGTTTGAATCCTAATAAATCTACTTTTGAGATCAAATGCAAAAATTTGTTGGGCCATGTTATTTGCAAAACAGGTATTGCAATGGACCGAAATAAAGTTAAAGTGATCCTGGAGACCCCACAGCCTGGAATCCGAAGGAGCTTTTATGATTTTTGGGGCAAGTTCGGTGGCATGGCTGACATCTAGGAGGCCTAGCACATATTGCCATTCCATTGAACAAACTTGCACATGTCCGACCGACAGAATTTTTGTGGACGAACAAAGCCCAAACTGGCTTTGAGCACCTACAAAAAATGTTAGCTACCACACCTGTGTTGAAAGCTCTGGATTTGAAGCCGCCATTCCATGTCTTCATGGATGCTTCAGAGAAAGCCATTGGAAGTGTCTTGATGCAGAAGGAAGATCGCAGCTGGTTCCACCTTGTTTACTATGCTAGCCGAAGATTAACAGCTGCAGAGCAGAATTATTCGACTACAAAATGGGAATGCTTAGGTCTCATTTATTCAATAAAGAAGTTTCGCCATTATTTGTTGGGTAGAGCATTCACTTTTCATGTCAATCAGAGTGCTCTGTTGTATTTGGTGAAACAACAAAACTTGCTGGGACGTCTTGCCAGGTGGATCCTTTTGTTATACGAATTTGAATACGACATTGTTCATCGCCCAAGCGCCAGTCATGCTATAGCAGATTTTTTGTCGTGCATTGACCATGGAGAACCCCCCAAAGGCATCGATGATACTCTTCTGGATGCAGAAGTCTTTTTGGTGGCCAAAGTCGAAAATCCTCCTCAGACCTACCCTACTTGGTACGAGGAAATGTTAAGTTGAAAATGGCATTGCTCCATCTTATTTATAGTTAACAACACGGAAGAAACTTGGACTCTGTGGTCACAGGTTTACAGTTATTATGGGACAGTTGAGGCCGGTGGGCACTTTAGCCATCTTATTACGGTTTGAAAAAAAAAATAGTGGTCCAGATTATGATGGCCTACAATGAATGTAGATGTACAACATGCAGTGGGGAACTATGATCTGTGCCAACGTACTGGTGAACCTCATGACAGTCAGCATTTTCCATTGCAATGAATTCTTCCACTAGAACCTTTCCAAAAATGGGGTTTGGACTTTATAGGTCCAATCAAACCACCAGCAGCTCGCACATGAGCCTTGCCTATTTTGAGCCGTGTGGATTATTGCATGCGATGGGCTGAAGCATGGGCAACCAAACAAGCTAGTTCACAAACAGTCACAAGGAAATTGCAGAATGAAATTTTTACGCACTATGACTTACCCTTGGAATTAGTCTCAGATAGGGGAACTCATTTTTTGAATCAGTTAATTGCCAAACTTACTTCAGAGTATCAGATTAAGCATAAATTTAGCTCCCCCTATTACCCACGAGCAAACGTCATGGCGGAAAGTACTAACAAAGTTTTACTTCATATGTTCTAAAAGATGCTGTTGGATTTGACAGATCAATGGGAAATTATGCTTCTCATTGTACTCTAGGCATATAGGAATTCCTATAAAGTTTTTGTTGGCAGTACACCTTTTAAATTGCTCTACGGACAGGAGGCAATCCTCCCATTTGAATTTGCGATACCCCGTCTTTGGATTGTGGTGCGAAAGAGATTGGTTCCAGAGGAGTCAGTTGCTTACACAATGGAGCAGTTGCGGCAATTGGATGAACAACGATATCACAACTTTTTACTCTTACATGAAGTACAGAGTGGGCAGAAGAAGTGGCATGACCAGAACCTACGAACAAAGATTTTTTGGCCTGGAGATTTGGTGCTATATTTTCACTCTAAAATGAAGAGAAAAATAGGCAAATTAAGATACAATGGACTAGCCCATTCCAGATTCATGAGATGTGTGGATCAGGTTCTTTCGGATGGCCACGTTAACTAGAGAAGTTCTACCGATAGTAATTAATGGATCAAAATTATAGCCCTATCAGGCTTTCGATGACTAATATAAAAAAAAAATCTTGATGGTTAATATACAGTTTGAATATATCATGATCATGGAATATCAGTAATAATGTGCGATGTTACTACTCCACATGCAATCATACATGCAATCAATGAGCGACGGTGGCCACAACGTTTCAAATCTGCTCAGTGTTCCTTATTTCATAAGCCAAGAATAAGTGCACATTCGAGAGTTAAGATTCCATAATCAGCAATCATAGCTCAGACTAGAAGCTCTCTACACAGGTAGGCAGGGCATAAAAGGCTGCACACTTTGCCAAATTTGGCTTATTTGATGAGTGTGTGCACAAAGCGATTGTAGCGATTAGCATTTCAAAATTTTATAGCAGTTAAGCAGTGAAGCAGTAGTGAAGCAGCAGTGCAGCAATGGCCATCTCTTTCTCTGATTGCCATCTGTTGTACATTCCAGAGAAGCTTTCTCAGGATCAAAAGGACTGGTTCAGCTGTAGAGGCTTATTGTAGTGCACCATGTTGGATTGGAGGAGCATTTGATCTCACCTACATGCCAAAGAGATTGCAACGGAGATATCTAGGAAGACTAATGGAAATGACATCAACCTACAAGAAATCAGTATCAGAATAGGGCAAGAAGTATTTCAGCTATCTTTTGCATTGATCATCGAGCAGTTTAGTGTCGCTAATGACGAGATTACATTGCCTACTGAGTCAATAGAAGAAGCAAAACTCTATAGGTTACTTGGTAAGCCTTGTTCGAGTGAATATCGATTCATTCAGCTCCCTGATGACAACCCTCTAAAGCTAGGCTTACTTCTAACAAGAATGATTATCAATCTGCAAGAAAAACACTATGGAGTATGACAACAGCTCTTTATGTTGGTAAAAGAATATGCTAAAACATAGGTTAATTGGGCTAAAATCATTTTTTGAAAATTGAAGGAGGTTCACAGATGTTTTCGACGATCTAGATGAGTAGTGAATGCAGTATTAGACTCCAAGGTGGGAGTGGTTTTCACTCTGGTTTTTATGAAGACTCTGACATATTTACCTCGAGAATACATAGTTTTCTTGGTGAAAGTTTTTCTACAGATCCTTAAGAAGAGAGCGGGAGAGCGGAATCGACATACTTTGCTTGATGCATAACAATTCCCCCCTCAACGAATACAAACTGGATGCCAAGATAGTAGCTCAAAAGACCAAGATAAGTGACATCAAAAGTATGCTGCAAATCAGCCATAACAATGTCAAGTTTTGCATCACATTACCCAGTCAAGAGTATGTCATCGACAAAAAGAACAAGCACTATAAGATCAGCCCCATTTTTGTGTATATAGAGTGTGCTTTCAATCGGACTACATGTGAAGCCAAGAGCAATCAAGTGCTTATGGATTTTGTCATACCATGCACATGGAGCTTGCTTGAGACCATACAAGGCTTTATGCAAGCGACAAACCATATGATCTTTCCCTTTCATAGCAAATCCAGGAGGTTGCCTCACATAGACCTCTTCTTGCAAATCACCATTCAAGAAGGCTGTTTTTATGTCCAACTAATGCACTTTCCAACCTCGATGGGCAGCCAATGCAACCACGGTATGAATGCTAGTAATGTGTGAAGTAGGTGCAAAATTTTCCTCATAGTCAATGCCATATTGCTGTGCATATCCTTTGGCAACCAAACTAGCTTTGTAATGATCAATGCTACCATCAGACTTTCTCTTAATCTTGTAAACCCACTTTGTATCAATGGCATTCTTTCCTTTTGGCAATTCACATAACTCTCAAGTACCATTCCTAAGTATGGAATCCATTTCTGATTGCATAGCACTCATCCATTGTGGATCATCACATGCATCTTCAAAAGAAAGTGGCTCTTCATTACATGCTATTGCAATAAGAGAATAATCCACAAAATTACTTGATGCATGGTGAGAGCTTGATCTTGTTCTACCAAGTAAAGGTGCACTCAATTTGCTGTCTTGCAAAGTTTGTTTCTGCCACTTTGGCATGGTTTGTGCACTCGTGATAGACATGAGTTCATTATGCAATACATCATCAATATGTAGATCATGCATGGGCTGAATTTCATGCTCATTTTCAGCCCTATTTTGACACAAATGTTCAGCCATATGTGGTTGGAAGTTTCCAGTAGTTTTAATAATTTTTGGCTGAAATTTTTGAGCCATGTTTGATTGGAAATTCTTTGCATTTTTAGCCCTATATTGGCTGGAATTTTTCAGCCCTGAGCCTCAGTTGGCTGATCTACATAGCCATAGTCAAGTGCACCATTTTGGAACAAAGGCATGAGTGTATCAAACACATCTTGTGAACTAAATGTTGGCTTTTTTTTGCATTCAAGTAGAGGGAAAACTGAATTTTCAGCAAATACCACATCTTGACTCACAATAATTGTGTCTCTCAATGGATGGTACAAAGGATATCCCCTACTTTCAACACTATAACCAAGAAATACACATTTCTTTGCCTTATCATCAAGTTTGTGACATTATTGCGATGGCACAAGAACACATGCCAAACAACCAAACACATGAATATGAACAACCATGGGCTTATGTCCATTCCAAGCCTCATAAGGAGTGATGATTGTCAATGCTTTTGCAGGGCAGCAATTCAACACATAGTTTGCACACATGACTGCTTCCATCCAAAACTTATCAGGAAGATGCTTTCCTTTAACCATACATAATGCCATTTCAAGTAGAGCTCTATTTTTACGTTCGACAACACCATTTTGTTGAGGTGTATATGGCATCATTATTGGTGTGAAGTACCTCTTTCACAAAGAAAAGCATTAAACTCATGTGACATGTATTCACTACCATGATCCGTGCATAGAGTCAAAAGCTTTTGTGAAGAAAAAAATTCTGCCATAGGTAAAAATGCTTTTAAGCAAGAAAATACATCATTCTTTGCTTTCATAGGACACAGCCATGTATGGCAAGTAGCATCATCAATGAAGGTAACAAAATATACATGCTTCCCAAAAGATGGAGTCTTGATGAGACCACATACATCACTATGAACAAGATGCATGTTTCTTGTAGTATGTGTATGAATATCTTTTGGAAAAGAAGCACGATGCATTTTTCCAAGAATGCAACCTTCACATGCATGCTTTTCAATGGACTCAAGTGTTGGACAACCAATAACCATGTCCTTCTTTTGCAATTAAAGAAAACTATTGAAGTTCAAAAGACCAAAACGAGCATGCCAAAGCTCCATTTTAGCCATGGAAGAAGTATGAGCAACTAAGGCATTTGAGGCAGCCCTCTTGTATGTATCCATGCAATACAAACCATTACATAATGTACCGGACATCACAATAACATCACCATTGATGAAATCATGAACCATATGTTGATATATTTAGGTAGTGATGTGTGTGAACACACTAGGACCATCGGGGCACTTTTTTCCCTCTTTAGGAGGTTTTTTTCCCCCGGCTCGTATATACACTGTCGGGAGGATTTCCTCATTTTAATTGTCATATGGAAAAATAAAAATATTTTGCTTAAGAGTTGGTGAAAAGATATCTCTCTCTCATATTTTTTTAATGTGTTGGCTTAAAATGACTAATGTTTTTCTCTTGAGTACCTGCAGATAACAAAAACAAGAAGAGCTGAATTAAGAGAAGACCTCATCTCTATTAGTTAAAGACATATTTGTGTATGTATGTAGATGCAAGAGAATGGGTAAGAATGTATGATAATGTTTGTTAATTCTAATGTTTATGTTTATGCATGTGAACTTGTATGTTGTTGAGAATATATCTTAGCTTTAAAGTTGAATTCATTTATGTGAATGTATTCCTTAAGAAAAGGTCTAGCACCCTACAATATATGTGGAATAAACCCTATATGTTTACCTATTCATAAATCCTAGAAACTTCTAAATGTGTTGATTATGATTCACTCTAAGTACTTATTTACATATGTTATGAGAACTTCTATTGTATGTGATAAGTGGGATTAACTCTATGTTTGTACCCATGCAAGTTTATGTATAGGCATGTGAAGGTGAGCAACTATATCTATATAACCATATGTATGGGTATAGGAAGAGTGTATTTTAAAGTGTCTGTTTGTGTAAAGATATGTGTGTTTTAACTTTTATAGAAACATCATATAGATATTAAAGTGTATGGATCCATAATGATATCTTATGTCATACCTTATGAATGTATGCTATAAGTATATATGTTTGTACGTTTTAACCTTAATAATAGATAAGCATATATGCGTATATGGAATATTTCTGTATATCTATATACCTGTGTCAATTATAAGAAATAATTTAACTAATAATTAATGGATTTATTTATTATATCTTAGTGACATTATATGATAGGTAATATGATTTAACTAATAATTAATGTATCTTATATATTAGTGACATCATATATTAGATAATAGATAATTTAACTAATAGTTAATGTATTTAATATAATATATATTAGTTTATATGAATACTTAGTTAGTCCATATTAATAATTAATTAACAAACAAAAACGTATACGTGACTATGTTGAAGCTTAAGTTAGTATTAATTTAATTCTAAGTGTGCATTAGTTAGTTTTAGTATGTGATGTGTATGAGTTAATGGAAAGTGCGTGTGCGCATATCTATTTGTATATGTGTATATAAATGAATGATTAGGTGTGTTTATGCTAATGTTTCTTTATGCAGATCATTGAAGAGAATTCAAAAAGGAGATTACGAGAACACGAACATATGAAATTTTCAGGATCACAAAAATACAAAATTTGAAGATTGTTTATTAAGTTGTATAGGATTATCTATAAAGAGAATTGTATTTGCTTTTGTATAGGCTTAAATCCTAAAGATTTCTAGCACTTCCACTTTTCGATACAATTAAGATTTGTATAGGCTTAAATAGATTGATTTTGAAATTCTTCATACTGTTTTTCTGAAAAATAATTAAGATCTTTACTTTTTTATTTCATATGTCTAGAGAGATAGGATCTACAAGTAGTTCTAAATTAGTATCTACAAACGATTCTGATATTAAGAATCAAGAATTAGAAAACTTAATAATAGGAACATTGCTTCCATCTTCAATTGATAGTTCAAATAATAACGAAAATATAGAAGTTGAAATTATTAAAGATAAAGTAGTTAACGAAACTTTACACACGTTAGATTACGATCGTCTTCTTTCTAGAATTTTACCTTTAATTACCAAAGTTTTGCCAGAACCGAAGGACAAGAAAGACTTATTCCCACCTAATTTAGTTAGAAAACCTAACTCAAATCAAATTGAGAACGAAGAAGTTGATTTTGTTAAAGATAAAATTACAAACGAGAACTTAATTATGTCCTATCAATTAGAAGCTATAGAACATTATAGAAACGCTCGTCCTTACGGTCCTTAGTCTAAATAATTAGTTCTTAATTTGCACTCCCATATATTAGAAACATATAGGTTTTTATCACACTTAAACAGAAAAAACAACCGAAGGCCCTAGGCATACTTAGAAGCACCCTGCATGCAGTCACACGGTTAGGTTAGCGCGATTCTTGTAGATGAATGTCAGCCTACCTTCACACCCCTCTACGACAGCTTTGATGAACTCGACGTGAAGCGTGACGATAGTGTGCCTAGGACTTACATTGCATTTTCAGTTTTAATTTAATTTTATCTTCTTCTTGTATGCAGAAAAATTAAAGATTGAAGCTGTGACAAAACCGTGGAAGAAGGATTTCCAACTGGTGGAGCTTCATCGTTTCAAACCCCCCCCCTCAACGTTCAAGAGAATCAAGATATATTCATGGTCATTTTAGTTTTGTGTTTAAGATTGTTTTAACGTTCACTTTTGAACCTCTTCAGCAAAAATATCATCAAGTAAGGCGTTTATTTTAAGTTCTTTATTTTTAGTTTACGCACATCACTTAAAAAGAAAAGTTGTTTTCATCTACACTAGGATCTAAGCACTTTCATATTAGCATTTAAAGAGTATTTGAATTTTTCTTTTGTATCTAGGAAATAAAATTTTTACTTAAAGCATTTAAATATTTGCATTTTTAGGAAAAGTCATTATTTTTGCGTCATCAAAAAGAAAAAGATTTTAAGTTTTGAAAAAGAAAGATTGTTTGCTTTATTTTCATTGCATAAAAGGAAAAGCTTTTAGCATAAAAATAGTTTAAATTTAGGTTACTTTTTATTTATAGTTAATGCTTTTATTTTCCCAAACAAATTATTTTAAAAGAAAATTAATATTAAACTAAAGGACTTAAATCAAGAAAATTTATAAAAACTACTTTATTAGGTTTTTTGAATTAAAAAAAGAGATAAATTTAGGTTTTAGAAATCAAAAAGATTTTAGAAAAGAAAATTAGAATTAGTAAAGCCTAGGACTAGGGTAAAGCCATCCCTGGCTCTATCAACTAGTGATAGATTTAGACAATTTAGAGAACAATAAGATCCGGCTATTAGGGAACTTCTTCTCTATTCGAAACGTTATCAAGAACGCAAGATGGAGGAGATGTTTAGGAACATGATGATAGAAAAGCAAGGGACACGTACAGTCCAAGCTATTCTAAAAGAAAAAGGAAAATTTACTGGATTGAACATTACGGAATACCTGGATGCATTTGAGGAGCAAGTACAAATCCACGGATTACCTGAAGATGTACTAGTGAAATACTTTAGACATGTAGTTTCTAGTTCAATTCTAGAATCTATACAAGAACACGCTGAAAAACCTTGGGAGGAATTTAGAAAGGAACTTCATAAAATGTTCTACCTTGAGGATTTTAGCCAGCACAGTCGAGAAGGTTTTTTGCGGTGTTAAACACTGTTAAGAGCAATGAGTCTTTAAATCATCTTCATGGTGAGTTTATGAGACGTCTGGCTCAACTTCCTGAAGATGATAGAAATGCTATTAATCTAGATGTAATTATATATTTTCTTAAGGTACTTAATCCAGAAGATAGGGCTGAAATTGAAAGACGAATAGAGGAGCCAGGAAAAAGATATGGGCTAACTGATGACTGGGAAAAAGTTAAAAAAGAAATAGAGGCTGTTGCTCAAATGAAGCAAAGGCAAATGATTTTGTATGCTAAACCTAATGCTTCGCAGCCTAGGGAAACTCCTGCTATAAGGCAAGTTGATATGCCAATGCCTACTACCATGGCTACGACTACTAATTCAGCTGCCACTAAAGCTCCCATAGAATTTCAACTAGATATTCTATGTAAGCAAATGGAAAATGTTATGAACATGCAAGCATCTCTTTCAAAAGAGGTTGCTAATTTAAATAAACAAGTTTACTCCATGAGCTTTAATGATCCAGGGGCTAGCAGTAGTAGTACAGGGCAAGCATCGCCTAATCAACAAGTTATGCCTCAATATGTTCCACCACAACCAGTCTTTCAGCCAGTACCACAGCAGGCTCCTCATGTTGCTATACAGCCACCCTTTCAAAGAACTAATGAGAAAAGAGGGACTGGCGTGAAGCGCTGTGTTTGGTGTGATAGTCTAGAGCACGCATCATTTGCTTGTGAAGAGTTAAAAAGTGCTAAGGAGAATCAATTAGTCGTTGAAATAGATAGAAGACTATGTGACTTTAGGTCACGTCTTCCTTTGTCTGTCAATTGGGGCAAAGGCAGAATGAAAAAGCTTTACAAAAATTTAACAGTCTCAGATACAACTGCCAGTACTTCGGCTGCAAGACTAGAGCCGATCGAGGATAAGCCTTCTTCAATGCCTAGCCAAAATCCATATTCAATAGAGGCACTGGTACGAGCTAGAGACAAGATAATGTACAAGACCGCATGGAAATCTCCTGTAGATCAATCTTCTGTCTTTTCTCACATTGCTAATGTTGAGGAAAAACGGAGACGAGAAGATCAACAGGATGATGTAGAAGAAGGTGATAGGAGGGTAACTAGGAGGCAAACAAGAGAAGATGAAGAGAAAACTGACAAGAAAGTTCAATTTGATGAATCAAATTTATCTCAAGAAGAGAAGAGGAAAATGATAAAGGAAGGCAAAAAGCCGACCAATGAAAATGTTCAATCGCAAGAAGAACAGAAGAAATTGGAAACTTCTAAAACTGAAAATAAAGAGGATCAAAAGCAAAATGAAGAGAAAGGGAAGAAGAAAGGAAGAAGAGCTCCACGTGCTATTATGATTTCTGAGCTTGAAAAGAAAAATGATGCTAGGGAGATTTTAAATGACATTCTTCTAAAAAGTCAAGTAACGATGTCACTTGAGCAAGTGTTTTCCATTGCGAAACCAGAGTTCAAGGACAGTTTTATTCGACTTATTAGAAGAAGACGCTTTCCTTTGCCACAAGACGAGGACATGCAAGATGTGGCAGAAGAAACCCTAGCTATGAATGATGCAGTTACATTGAGTGAAAGTGACTATGAGGATGATGAAGAATTTACAACGGGTAGTGTAAATAGAAATTTTCTAGGACCTATACAACCTGATGAAGAAATGTTAAAAAGTGAAAGTAAATACAACTCTACCTTCTGGGCACGAGGCACGCCAGAAGTAAAGATTAGAATCGGGGATGAAAAGGATTCTTGTTTAGCTTTGGCTCTCATTGACTCGGGGTCAGAGATAAATGTGATTTCAAAAAAGTTCTTTGACAAATTTAGATGGCCAATTGATAAAGAGCATGGTTGGCGGATGAGAACAGCTGACAATGGCTCTGGCATTTTGTTGGGTGCATGTGCAAATGTGCCTATTATGATAGATGGTGTTCGAGAAGAGTTTCACTTCTTTGTTCAAGATAATTGTTCATATGAAGTGATTTTGGACACCATTTATAGCTGAAATGAGAATGGAAACAAAAGCAATGAACGACGGATCAGCGTATGCAAGAATTCAATCAAAATCAGGGATGGATTCTTTGCAAGTTATGACGATTTTCCCAAACCACACTAGAAATAGAAAGAGCTTAAGAAGAAATCCCATTGACTGGATGATCCACTGATTGTAAGAGAATATGGGACTTACTATGATCAAAATTTTTGTTAGACTCCACTATTGAGCGAGACAATAGTGGACGTTGTTTTGATGTCTCGCCTATCAATGAACATAAATTTGAAAGTTACTTAATTTGTACTCCTACAACTAGCTTACACTATATTACTAAAGAAAATCTTACAAAAACATTTAGAAACCAAACTGAAAAATATTTCAAAAAAACTGGATTAATTTTAAGTGACGAGAAAATTGAGTGTATAATTGAATTATCAAAAAGTTCCACTCTATTAGAAGAGCTAGAAAGTGTTTCTCATGAGAATTTTGAATCAAATCTGATAATTCTTAACTCTATTCAAGAGTATGAGATTATTAGTGAATTTATCCTAGAACATGAAGTTAGCATAGAAACCAAATACAAAACTGTAGAAAAGAAAATAAAGCCTGTAGCTCAACCCTTACCTAAAGATAGTCATGACATACTTCGTCGAGTATCAAATGATCCCATTCTTAGAGATCGATCTAAGATAGGTCACATATTTACTGAGGAGACTAAGAAAATTATTAAATTCGGTGATGAATTTCTTTCTCAAATTGAAAAAGAGCAGTTTACCAAGATGATTGTTCGTCATGGTAAAGCTTTTTCTTTGTTCCCTCATGAGACAGGATGTGCAGACCCAAAGTTAGTAGCTCCGATGATTATTTTCACAGTACCACATATTCCTTGGAATCTTCGTCCGATTCTAGTTCCAAAGGCTCATTTACCTGAGCTAATGAGACTGTTAAAGGAGAAGATTGCCATCAGAATCTTGGAACCATCCTCGACACCATACTCTAATAGGTGGTGCACGGTACCGAAAAAGAGTGGGAAGCTACGCTTTATTTAGGATTTACAGCCTGTGAATAAAGTCACTATTAGGAATGTAGGAACGGGACCCATTGTAGATGAGTTTGCCGAGGCATTTGCCGGTCACTCTATCTATTCAATGGGAGACCTGTATTCAGGGTATGATCAGTTTCAATTAGCAATTGAGAGTCGAGATGTGACCACGATGGACTCCTTTGGGTTTAGTACGTATGTGTACTTTAGCACAAGGAGCAACGAATTCTGTGGCACACATGATGAATGCTATGAATCTGGTCCTACATGACTTTATCCCAAAAGTGACGATGCCTTTTATTGATGATATTCCAATAAAGGGGTGTGTGGAAAAAGAAAAGGATGAAAGTTTAGATTCATCTGGTTGTAGAATGTTTCCAGCCATATTTCAGATTGTGAAAAGATATTTGAAAGATTTGAAGAGGTTGGACTAACTTTCTCCCAAGAGAAATCAACTTTTGGTGTTAATGAAGTGCTAATAGTTGGGCATTTATGTGGCCATTATGGTCGTAGACCCTATCCAGCAAAAGTTGATGCCATTAGTAGGATTTTTGAGAGATGTTGCAATGTAAGTGAAGTAAGGAGATTCCTAGGTGCACGTGTTTTCTATGTCATCTGGATCCCTCACTTTGCTCATGTAGCGAATCCGCTTTATGATTTATTGAGAAAAAGAAAGAAATTCTTTTGGACTGATGAACATTCTAGAACTATGAGGCGTCTAAAGCAATTTCTTATCAATGCTCCTATTTTGAAACGTATTGACTATACAGGAAATAAGCCTGTAATCCTAACTGTTGACACTAGTCCTATTGGTATAGGCTGGGTCATTGGGCAGGATGATGAAGAAGAGCAAAGGTACGCAGTTCGCTTTGGAGCAAAGATTCTTCATGATACTCAAAAGAATTACCCGCAAATTAAGAGAGAATTATGGGGATTAGTTACAGCTTTAAAAACAGATAAAGAGTACTTTATAGGAGCTAATGTAATAGTAGAGACCGATTGTCTTCCATTAATAGGTTTAATAGCTAATTGTTCATCTCCGGATATAGCCATGCTTCGATGGATAGCCTATATTAAATTCATTAATCCTGCTTTTGTTCATATAGCCGGTAAACATAACACCGTTGCTGATATGCTTTCAAGAGCAAAGTTCGATAATGATAGTGAAGCATTAAATAATTATATTAATTTATTAAATTATGAAACATCTACCTATACATATGAGAGATTTAGAGAACGCGATTATGAAGGAGAATGGCAAGATATAGGAAACTATCTGAGTTCATTTCAGCCTTCCCCAAGCTGGTCTTCAAATCGATTCCGGAACATCAGGAAGAAGTCTTTCAACTTCTTCTTGAAAGATGGATATCTTTGGAGACATGCTAGAGGAAAGGTTCGAAACCCACAAAGAGTGCTAGGTTTGAAAATTTTTCAAGTGCAAGTTATGCAAGAGATGCACGAAAGCGTTTGGGCTGGTCATAAAGGATTTGTAGCTACATATGAAAAAATTAGAGAAAGCTACTGGTGGCCGAGGATGTATGTAACTATTAAAGAATTTGTGAGCACTTGTAGCACGTGCCAGTTACACTCCTCTGTCAAGCATAGAGATCCCCTTCACCCGACCTATCCACCTTGTATTCATTACAAGTGGGTAGTTGACCTTGTGACCATGCCTAAAAGCAGTGATGGTATGAGATACATCGTTCTTGCACGAGAGGATTTGACAAATCACGTCGAAGGTAGAGCGCTTCGTTCCAATACTACTTATAATGCATGCGTATTCCTTTTAGAAGAAGTTTTATCCAGATTTGGATATATAGAAAAAGTAGTAGCGGATAGAGGTGAGTTAGATGCGAGAGAGGCGAGAGAATTCTTTGCACAACATGGGATTCGATTGTCTCTTACGACTACCTATAACCCAGAAGCAAATGGTAAAATAGAACGAGGACATCCTTCCATAGTGAAGGCTATTTCAAAAGCTTGCCACGGAGATATTGGGCAATGGCCAAAATATCTCCCATTTGCTCTTTGGGCTGATCGCATGACATACACGAGAACAACTGGTTTTATGCCGACTGAACTCATGTATTGTCAGAAACCATTATTTCCCATTCATACTCAGATAATTAATTGGATAAGTTTAGGTTGGAAAGATAACGTTTCAAGAGAGGACTTATTAGCACTTAGAATTAAGAAATTAAAACAAGGAAATGAACATCTTAAAGAAGCAATAAAGAAATTAAAAACATCTAGATTGAAAAATAAATTGTATTTTGATAAGAAACATAGATTAAGACCGCAACCAATAGAGAGTGGTGACTGGGTGCTTGTATATGATAGTACCTTTGATACTCAATACGATGCACGTCAAAAACTAACTAAACGTTGGTTCGGACCTTACGTTGTTGTTTTGGTTTATGAAACAGGTACATATAAATTACGTGAATTTCATGGTTCTGTGTTAAGAAATTTGATTGCAGGGAAAAGAATCAAGCTGTTTAAAAGAAGAGAAAGCAGTAAGTTCGAATTGGACGAAGAATTCCAACAGAACGAAGATGAAGACGAAGAATAATCAGGTGGCTTCATTCTAATTATTCTTTACTTTTTATAATAATGTTTCTTTTTCATGCATTTCATAAATAGAGTTTTATTTGTTTCTGATATTAAAAGGAAATTTATTAAAATTATGTAAATAATGAACGTGAAATTAAAGTAGAAAAATGTATATAGATTGAAAGTCTGATTTAGAGAACTTGTAATGCGTTGTGAAGATAGGAGAGCGGAAAACTTGAACTGCAACCCCTAGTAAAAGAAAAATTTACTTTATACTAGTAGAGTCCTTTACTTTTTGAACCCGTCTAGCAAATGAGATCCTAATTCTAGCTGTAGCAAATTTCTAGATCCTCTGCTCTGATTAGGGGTTAAGCCTTTCCCCTTAAACAAAAAAGTTGCGAAGAAAAATTAAGAAAAGAGAAAAATGAGAACATCAAGCAGTATATTAATGGTTACTGCAAGATGGAAAAAAGAAAAGAAAAGAAAAAAGAGAATACAAAAGAAAAGAAAAAGAAGAATATGATTCAATTGTGGTCTTGAAACCACTTTTGGAATATTATGCAGGCTATATGAGGCGGAGGTTTGCTGCAGAAGAGTTAGTTTGATGCATCTTATAGCGGACGTCTAAGAAATAAAAGAAAGCATACTTATATAAATTAAATTTTACTTAAGAACAGGGTTAATGGAATGGTAAGTACCTCAATTATCTAAATAACCTTTATAGGATTTTCTAAATTTGTATTTTTAACTATATGCATTGACTGAAACGATTTCTAATTCATATTTATGTAATTTTAGAGATTTTCTTTATTATCAGAAACATAATTAGAAATTAGAAGCATTTTTAATAATATAATTTAGAGTTCAATAACAGATTTTATCCAAGAATTTGATACTGCTTCCTATTGAACTGCAGGTTGGCCCATCGAGGGCGATGTGCAGGTTTGGTGGGGGCAGATGTCGGAAGGATTTCCTCATTTTAATTGTCATATGGAAAAATAAAAATATTTTGCTTAAGAGTTGGTGAAAAGATATCTCTCTCTCATATTTTTTTTTATGTGTTGGCTTAAAATGACTAATGTTTTTCTCTTGAGTACTTGCAAATAACAAAAACAAGAAGAGCTGAATTAAGAGAAGACCTCATCTCTATTACTTAAAGACATATTTGTGTATGTATGTAGATGCAAGAGAATGGGTAAGAATGTATGATAATGTTTGTTAATTCTAATGTTTATGTTTATGCATGTGAACTTTTATGTTGTTGAGAATATATCTTAGCTTTAAAGTTGAATTCATTTATGTGAATGTATTCCTTAAGAAAAGGTCTAGCATCCTACAATATATGTGGAATAAACCCTATATGTTTACCTATTCATAAATCCTAGAAACTTCTAAATGTGTTGATTATGATTCACTCTAAGTACTTATTTACATATGTTATGAGAACTTCTATTGTATGTGATAAGTGGGATTAACTTTGTGTTTGTGCCCATGCAAGTTTATGTATAGGCATGTGAAGGTGAGCAACTATATCTATATAACCATATCTATGGGTATAGGAAGAGTGTATTTTAAAGTGTCTGTTTGTGTAAAGATATGTGTGTTTTAACTTTTATAGAAACATCATATAGATATTAAAGTGTATGGATCCATAATGATATCTGATGTCATACCTTATGAATGTATGCTATAAGTATATATGTTTGTATGTTTTAACCTTAATAATAGATAAGCATATATGCGCATATGGAATATTTCTGTATATCTATATACCTATGTCAATTATAAGGATTAATTTAACTAATAATTAATGGATTTATTTATTATATCTTAGTGACATTATATGATAGGTAATATGATTTAACTAATAATTAATGTATCTTATATATTAGTGACATTATATATTAGATAATAGATAATTTAACTAATAGTTAATGTATTTAATATAATATATATTAGTTTTTATGAATACTTAGTTAGTCCATATTAATAATTAATTGACAAACAAAAACGTATACGTGACTATGTTGAAGCTTAAGTTAGTATTAATTTAATTCTAAGTGTGCATTAGTTAGTTTTAGTATGTGATGTGTATGAGTTAATGGAAAGTGCGTGTGCGCATATCTATTTGTATATGTGTATATAAATGAATGATTAGTTGTGTTTATGCTAATGTTTCTTTATGCAGATCATTGAAGAGAATTCAAAAAGGAGATTACGAGAACACGAACATATGAAATTTTTCAGGATCACAAAAATACAAAATTTGAAGATTGTTTATTAAGTTGTATAGGATTATCTATAAAGAGAATTGTATTCGCTTTTGTATAGGCTTAAATCCTAAAGATTTCTAACACTTCCACTTTTTGATACAATTAAGATTTGTATAGGCTTAAATAGATTGATTTTGAAATTCTTCATACTGTTTTTCTGAAAAACAATTAAGATCTTTACTTTTTTATTTCATATGTCTAGAGAGATAGGATCTACAAGTAGTTCTAAACTAGTATCTACAAACGATTCTGATATTAAGAATCAAGAATTAGAAAACTTAATAATAGGAACATTGCTTCCGCCTTCAATTGATAGTTCAAATAATAACAAAAATATAGAAGTTGAAATTATTAAAGATAAAGTAGTTAACAAAACTTTACACACATTAGATTACGATCGTCTTCTTTCTAGAATTTTACCTTTAATTACCATAGTTTTGCCAGAACCGGAGGATAAGAAAGACTTATTCCCACCTAATTTAGTTAGAAAACCTAATTCAATTCAAATTGAGAACGAAGAAGTTGATTTTGTTAAGGATAAAATTACAAACGAGAACTTAATTATGTCCTATCAATTAGAAGCTATAGAACATTATAGAAACGCTCGTCCTTACGGTCCTTAGTCTAAATAATTAGTTCTTAATTTGCACTCCCATATATTAGAAACATATAGGTTTTTATCACACTTAAACAGAAAAAACAACCGAAGGCCCTAGGCATACTTAGAAGCACCCTGCGTGCAGTCACACAATTCGGTTAGCGTGATTCTTGTAGATGAACGTCAGCCTACCTTCACACCCCTCTACGACAATGCCTATTGCCCTAATGGGCTACTTATCTTTGTACATTCTCTAGTAATACATTTAGTATTGTGTGTTGTGCTCCAAGCTTCTTCTTCTTCCTTGTGCTGTTCACGTGCTTCCGCAGACGTCTAACTCCAACAATTGGTATCAGAGCAGGTTGTCGCTTCATCTAGGGCGCTGTCGACACTCCTCCTATTGCAGTCTCAGAATCGCTTGTTTCGGCCTCCGAAGGCACTATCACATTGCTTGTGCAGGCTATTTTGTCTTTTTGTGCCAAAGGTATATACCAGTTTCTGTTCGCTAGTATAAGCATCTCGAAGTCTACTACAGGTCTAACAGAATTCATTTGGGCAGTTCTGTTCAACTTTTTGAGATACAATCAATTTTCTACATCAAGGTATTTTAGTCACCGGCCATGACTGAAAGCAGTGATGTATTCCGTATGTTGGTTGTTGAGGACAAGTTGGATGGTACCATGGGCTTATATGATGTGACATGTGTTGTTTGCAGAAGGACTGTGGAACATTGTGCAGGGTGTTGAAAAACATCCTATCACACCTGCAACTATTATAAGTGCAGGTACTGAAGCTGATGCAGGTGTCGAAGATGATGATATTCTGCATATTCCTGTTTGTGCTGCGGTTTCTGTTGCACCTACTGTAGAGCACATTCGTTGGGATGGCAGAGATGCCCAGGCACATGCATTGATAGCTTTGTCTGTCAAACGTGCCATTATTCCTCAAATTCGCTCTTGCAGAACAACTAAGGATGCTTGGGATACACTTACCACATTGTACCAAGCTAGGATGAGGCTCCTATTGCTTACCTCCAAAAACAGTTGGAGAGTGAGCACATGAATGAAGGTGATTCTATGGATAATTTCCTAATGAAGATCAAAGACTTGAAGGAACAATTGATTTCTACAGATGAGGTTATACAAGATAGCTCACTTGTGCAGACCGTTCTGAATGCTCTTCCTGATTCATATCAGAGTTTTGCTTCTACTCTTCGGTTCATGATGAAAGGCAATCCGAATGCCTTATCATTTGAGGAGTTAGTCTTTGTTCTGTTGCAGGAAGATCAGTCCAGGCAGAACAGGTCCATTATGCGAGTTGCAGATCAAGCTTTCCTGGCTAGTCAGAAGGGCAAAGGAAAATGGAGGTCTTCAACTAGTAAGCAAAAATCTGTTAATTCTATATATTCGAAGAAGGAAGATAAAGATGAGCAGAAATTAGAAAAGAAAAAATCATTTTGTAAGTACTATAAAGGGAATGATCATATCATAAAGAACTGTCCAAAAGTGGCTGCTAAAGAGGCAAAGAAGAAAGAGGCTGGAATGGTTGTTGCAGAGGCCTCTACACCAAAAACAGAGTCTACTAATCTTGTGCAAGAAGAAGAATGAGCGTTTACTACTGTCTGCAATTTTGACCCATCTTCTCATGAGTAGTGCATGTCTACAGTAGACTCAGATGTTTAGTATTTTGGCAGTGGGGCGACCAAACATATTACCTCGCAGTGCAGTTTCTTCTATTCACTCAATCCTGCCCCTACAGGGAATACTATTACATGCGCCAACAACTCCTCTTATCCTGTTATGGGAGTTGGTAAGATCATTTTGACTACTACTGATGGTAGTTCTTTCACTTTGTCAGATGCTTTATTTGTGCCAGGGATCAAGAAGAACCTGTCATCAGTTTCTGCATTAGGCAAGATTGGCTTGGTTGTGAAATTTATTGATGATAGGTGTACAGTTCATGATCTTTCAAATGGCGATGTGATTATTGCTTCTGGCATTTTATGTCATGGGCTTTATAAGCTCATAGACTATGAAAGATCTGTAATTGATTTGGCATGTGCAGTAAATGATTCTCAGGCTATGTCAGATGAAAAGCTTTGGCATGCACGCTTTGGTCATCTGAATTTTGCTAGTTTGTTACACCTGCAGAAATCTGAAATGGTGTCCTCTTTGCCCAAACTTGAGGCACCTGGAAAACATGTTTGTGAAGGCTGTATTTTGGGCAAAATGCAGCATTCGTCCTTTCCAAAAGATGGTTCAGTTCGGGCTATTGAGAAATTGCAGCTTGTACATAGTGATGTATGTGGTCCTATGCAGACACCTTCTTTTGGGAATTATCTTTACTTCGTGACTTTCATCAATGATTTTTCCAGGCATGCATGGGTATATCCATTGAAGGCAAAGTCCGAAGTGTTCATGTGCTTCAAACAGTTTTTGGTTTTGGTTGAAAATCTGTCCGCATGTAAAATGGACACCCTCCGTTCTGATCGAGGGGGGGAATATATGTCTTCTGATTTTAATGCATTTCTTGCTGAACGTAGGATAAAACACCAGTGTAAAGTGTCGTATACACCTCAATAGAATGGAGTTGCTGAACGAAAGAACACGTCACTCATGGAGATGGCGAGGTGCATGGTCAAGAGTCAGGCTTTACCACATAGTTTCTGGCTTGAGGTTGTCATGTGTGCAGCATATGTACTGAACAGGTGTCCCACTAAAGCACCGCAGTCTATCACTCCAGATGAGGCTTGGCATGACCGCAAGCCATCTATTGCTCATCTGCATGTTTTTGGTTGTTTGGCATATGCATTAGTGTCTGAACAACATCGTAGAAAATTGAATGATAAAGTAGTAAAATGTATTTTTGTTGGGTACAGTTCTGAAAGTAAAGGCTATCGTCTGTATCATCCACAGACTAAACGCATTCTGGTTAGCCGTGATGTTGTTTTTGTGGAAGATGCTATTCAGCCATTGCTTTCATGTACCAAGAAGACATTTGTTAGCTCCAAAGACATGTATGATACTTTGCTACCTCTTTTTATAGGTGGATAGTCTAGTGTTGGTCCTAATGAGGTAACTTCTCAGCCTTTGCAGGTTTCATGTGATAATGCAGATAATTCCATTTCTGATGCAGATGTACATGATGCTCTTATTGATGAGAGGGCTGATATTGAGCAGGCAAGAACTATGCCAAAATGGCTGGTGCAGACCTTGTGTGACAGCAAATTAGATGTACCTTTGTCATATAATACTCGTTCAGGCTCTCATAGTGCCTCTTTTGCATCAGATTGCTATGCTATAGCCACATCTAGTCTCTGTGATGAGAATGAGCCTGTTTTGTTTGATGAAGCACAAAATTCAGAAAATTGGATGGCTGCTATGCAATCTGAATATTATGCTATAATGAAGAATGATACTTGGTCTTTATGTGACTTGCCTCCTGGAAAGAAGGCCATTGGCACTAAGTGGGTATACAAGTTGAAGTGTAAACCGGATGGTACAATTGACAGGTATAAGGCTAGGCTTGTTGCAAAGGGTTATGCAAAGGAAAGAGGCATTGATTTTGATGAAACCTTTGCACCTACATGCCTTATGACTACTGTTTGAGCATCTGTGCACTTGCAGCTCATCATGGTTGGAATGTACATCAGTTGGACATTAAAACAACATTTCTGAATGGTGACTTGCATGAAGAAGTGTATGTTTTTCAGCGCCGTGGCTTTGTGCAGAAAGAGCATGAAAACCAAGTGTGCAGGTTAAAGAATGCATTATATGGTTTAAAGCAAGCACCATGTGCTTGGTATGAGAAGATACATGCCTATCTGATTGCACATGGTTTTGAAAACAGTCCAACTGAAAGCACCTTATATGTTAAGCATGCTAATGATGTGCTTCTGATCATTGTTATCTATGTTGACGACATGTTGCTCACTGGTTGTATTGAGAAGCATATTGCTGATTTTAAGGCTGATTTGCATGCCTCATTTGAGATGTCTGATTTGGGGCATTTGCATCACTATTTGGGCATTCAGTTTATGCAAGTTGATGGTGAAATGGCTTTGTGTCAAACGAAATATATTGACACATTATTGAAACATTTTGGCCTTGAAGACTATAAGCCTATTGCCACTCCTATGGAGACAGGTTTATGATTGAGTCTTCATGATGCTAGAGATGCATTTGATGCTGTTCTCTATCAACAGGCTGTTGGATGATTGATTTACTTATGCATTACTCGGCCAGATATTCACTTTGCTGTCTCACAGATGAGCAGGTTTATGCATTGCCCAGGAGTCAAGCATTGGCAGGTAGCTAAGCACGTCTTCCGCTATTTGAGTGGTACTCGACTACTTGGGTTGTTTTATCCCAAGGGGGGAATCACTATCGCATAGCTTTTGCTTCATGCTTGGTAGCTCATGTATATCTTGGTTGAGCAAGAAGCAGCCTACTGTGGCCACTTCCAATTGTGAGACTGAGTATAGGGCAGCTTTCATAGCGACTGTTGAGTGTGTCTGGCTCAGACGCCTTATGGCTGATTTGGGTGTTGGTCAGACTTCTGCCACCACCATCTTCACTGACAGTCAGAGTGGCAGTTGCGAGGAACCCTGTGTTCCATGCTCGCACTAAGCATATTGAGGTGCATTATTACTATGTCAGGGAGAGGTTCTCTGCTGGGGAGTTCAGCTTTGCATATGTGCCCACATAGGAGAACATTGCAGACCTTTTCACGAAGGCTCTGCCTAGGGAGAAGTTTGAAGCTTTTCACAAAGCTTTGGGCTTACTTCCTTTTCTGGAGTGATTTCGACATAGCTTGGCACTTCCTTATACATGAGTGCCAGCTCCTTGTTCACCGCATCACTCCCAGGGGGGATTTGTTGATATATCTAGGTAGTGATGTGTGTGAACACACTAGGACCGCCCGAGCACTTTTTTCCCTCTTTAGGAGGTTTTTTTTCCCCCGGCTTGTATATACGCCTATTGCCCTAATGGGCTACTTATCTTTGTACATTCTCTAGTAATACATTCAGTATTGTGTGTTGTGCTCCAAGCTTCTTCTTCTTCCTTGTGCTGTTTGCGTGCTTCCGCAGATGTCTAACTCCAACGCCATACACTTATGATCGTATTGTTTGCACACACTACATGTCCTCCTTTGGGTGCATCTTTCAAAGATGCAAAAAATCTTTTGCATGATGTTATGTGCTTTGAAGCACCACTATCAAAGAACCAATCCGAATCAACCTCACTCACAACCATACATTTAGAATGCGAAGATGCATCATAATGACATGTAACAACACAAGCCCAAAAACCTTGAGCCATCTTGGCTTCATCATTCTGTGCATTTGCTGAATTTTCAACAATAGACATGTCGAATTCCCTCTTCTTTTCATTGCGTTTAGCAAGCTTCTAAACTCATCAATAGTATGACCAGCCTTCCGAAAATATTTGCATCTTTTATTCTTTTGCAAATGAGTGTCATTAGAGGAATGAGTGGAAGAGGAAGCTTGAGGCTTTGGTTTTGATGAACCCAAAGCTGAACCATACTTGCTTTTCCCCTTTTGTGAGATAGCAAGTGCTTGCGTTCCCTCAATCAAACCACTCCTATTCACTCTAGATTGATCTTCTTGCAAAACAAAGAGACACAACCTTATCAAATGCATACATATTAGGATTTCATTTTGCAACCAAATGGAGTGTAATAGCAAAGCTTTGAAAAGATTCTGGTAATCCTTTCAACAATGTAGAAATGAGTGATGCATCCGGAATAATCTCATCTATATTTGCCAATTGCTCTTTCAAGTCCTTGGTGCGTGTCACATACACATCCACAAACCAATTTTCATCCATACATACATCCTCAAGTTGCTTCCTCAAGTATGCAACATGTGCTTCATTATGCACGTCATACAAAGAAGCAAGAGTTTCCCATGCTTATCTTGATGTAGAACATGACCGAATGTGTGGAACTATGTGATGCTTCACAGAAAGCACATCAATGCATGAGCTGCACTAGCCATTTTGGCATAGTTTTTGCCTGCTCAATATCAGCTCTCTCATCAACAAGTGCATAATGTAAATCTACATCAGAAATGGAATAATCTGCATCATCACATGAAACCTACAAAGGCTAAGAAGTTGCCTTATTAGGACAAGCACTAGACTGTCCACCTATAAAAAGAGGCAACAAAATATCATACATGTCTTTGGAGCTAATAGATGTCTCCTTAGTACATGAAAGCAATGGATGAGTAGCATCTTACACAAAAACAACATCACGGCTAACCAGAATGCATTTAGTCTATGGATGATATAGACGATAACCTTTACTTTCAGAACTGTATCCAACAAAAATACATTTTACTGCTTTATCATCCAATTTTTTGCGATGTTGTTTAGGCACTAATGCATATGCCAAACAACCAAAAACACGTAGATGAGCAATAGATGGCTTGCGATCATGCCAAGCCTCATATGAAGTGATAGAGTGCAACGCTTTAGTGGGACACCTATTAAGTACATATGTTGCACACATGACAGCCTCAAGCCAGAAACTATGAAGTAAAGCCTGACTTTTAACCATACACCTCGTCATCTCCATGAGGTGACCTGTTCTTTCATTCAGCAACCCATTCTGTTGAGGTGTATACGACACTGTACACTGGTATTTTATCCCACGTTCATCCAGAAATGCATTAAATTCTGAAGACATATATCCCCCCCTTGATTAGAATGGAGAGTTCCCATTTTACATGCTGACAGATTTTCAGCCAGAACCAAAAATTGTTTAAAGCACATGAACACTTCGGACTTTGCCTTCAATGGATATACCCATGCATGTCTGGAAAAATCATCGATGAAAGTCACGAAGTAAAGATAATTTCCAAAAGAAGGTGTCTGCATACGAGAACATACATCACTATGTACAAGCTACAATTTCTAAGTAGCCCGATTTGAACCATCTTTTGGAAAGGAGGACTGCTGAATTTTGCCCAAAATATAGCCTCCACAAGCATGTTTTCCAGGTGCCTCAAGTTTGGGCAAAGAGGACACCATTTTAGATTTCTACAGGCATAGCAAACTAGCAGAATTCAGATGACCAAAGCGTGCATGCCAAAGCTTTGCATCTGACATAGCCTGAGAATCATGTACTGCACATGCTAAATCAATTACAGATCTTACATAGTCTATGAGCTTATACAACCCATGGCATAAAATGCGAGAAGCAATAATCACGTTTCCATTTGACAAATCATGAACTGAACATTTGTCATCAACAAATTTCACAACAAAGCCAATATTGGCTAATGTAGAAATCGATAACAGATTTTTCTTGATCCCTGGCACAAACAAAGCATCTAACAAAGTGAAAGAACTACCATCAACAGTAGTCAAAATGATCTTACCAACTCCCATAATAGGATAAGAGGAGTTGTTGGCGCATGTAACAGTATTCCCTATAGGGGCAGGCTCGAGTGAAGAGAAAAAACTACATTGCAAGGTAATATGTTTGGTCACCCCACTGTCAAAATACCAAACATGTGAGTCTACTGCAGACATGCACTGCCATGAGAAGATGGGTCAAAACTACAAACAATAGTAAATGCCCATTCTTCTTCCTGCACAAGATTAGCAAACTCTGTTTTTGGTGTAGAGGCCTCTGCAACAACCATTCCAGCCTCTTTAACAGCCAGTTTTGGACAATTCTTTATGATATGATCATTTCCTTTAGAGTACTTGCAAAACAATTTTTGCTTTTCCGATTTCTTTTCATATTTGTCTTTCCTCTTCGATTGTGCAGAATTAGTAGATTTCTACTTACTACTTGAAGAGCTCCATTTTCCTTTGCCCTTCTGACTAGCCAGGAAAGCTTGATCTGCAACATGCATAATGGACCTATTTTGCCTCAACTGATCTTCTTGCAATAGAACATAGACTAACTCCTCAAATGACAAGGCATTATGATTGCCTTTCGTCATCAACCGAAGAGTAGAAGAAAAACTCTCATATGAATCAGGAAGACCATTTAGAATGGTTTGCACAAGTGAGCTATCTGGTATAACCTCATCAGCAGAAATCAAGTGTTCCTTCAAGTCTTTGATCTTTGTTAGAAAATTGTCCATTGAATCACCTTCATTCATGTGCTCACTCTCTAACTGTTTTCGGAGGTAAGCAACAGGAGCCTCATTCCTAGCTTGGTACAATGTGGTAAGTGTATCCCAAGCATTCTTAGCTGTTTTGCAAGAGCGAATGTGCGGAATAATGTCACATTTGATAGACAAAGCTATCAATGCATGTTCTTAGGCATTTCTACCATCCCAACAAATTTGCTCTGCAGTAGGTGTAGTAGAAATCGCAGCACAAATAAGAATATGCAGAATATCATCATCTTCGACACCTTCTGCATGAGCTTCAGTACCTACACTTGTAACAGTTACAGGTGTGATAGGCCATTTTTCAACACCCTGCACAATGTTTCACAATCCTTTTGCAACCAATACATGTCGAATCATATAAGCCCACAACAGGTAGTTGGTACCATCCAACTTATGCTGAACAACCAACATACGAAATACATCACTACTTTCAGCCATGGCCAGTGACTAAAATACCTTGATGCAAAAAACCGACTGTATTTCAAAACATTGAACAGAACTGCCCAGACAGATTCTGCTAGACTTGTAGCAGACTTCGAGACGCTTATACTGGCGAACCAAACTAGTATATACCTTTGGCACAAAAAAACAAAATAGCCTACATAAGCGCTATGATAGTGCGTCCGAAGGCCAAAAAAGAGCTCAAATCGTGATTTGAGCACCACAAAGTGAAGCAATTTTGATCTCGGAAACACACTGAGTATGCTCACCAAAATTCGTGCGATTCTGAGACTGCAATTGGAGGAGTGTCGACGATGCCCTAGATGAAGCGGTGACCTACTCTGATATCAATTGTTGGAGTTAGACGTCTATGAAAGCACGCGAACAACACAAGGAGGGAGAAGAAGCTTGGATCACAACACACAATATTGAATGTATTACTATAGAATGTAGAAAGATAAGTAGCCCATTAGGGCAATAGGCGTATATACAAGCCGAGGGAAAAAAATCTCCTAAAGAGGGAAAAAGTGCCCCGGCAGTCCTAGTGTGTTCACACACATCACTACCTAAATATATCAACATATTTCCTCGAAATGCAAAATCGGGATGATGACTTGTAAAATATTTTTCCTTTGTAATCAATGGGTTTGGATCCACCATGCGTGCCAGTGTTAGCAGTCGGTGTGGACGACCACTTCTATTGTAAAAATGTATTTTTGATGTAATAAGAAGAAGGAGAATTTATAGAGATTCTAAGAGTTTTATAATTACGGTGATTATTGTATTTCAGAGGTTCAAAACGATGTGCGGACTATGAGACGCATGGTGATGTTCCTTACGGTACACATTTTGGAAGTGACGAGTACGAAGAACGAAGATACATAGAGTACCTAAGTCGGTGAAGTCTGTATGATGCTATTCAAAGAACTAATTGTATGAAGGTGATGTAATCCAGTTATGTGTTATGAGTAATCAAAGACTCTACTTTCAAGCTGTAATACTGTTATGTTCATACTGTGCTGGTGTGACAAAGTGTTGTTGTATAGGAACATAAATGCATGTTTATGAATATTGTGTATTCGTGAATCCCAATTCCCAAACCTATAATTTGGGTACTGTAAGGTTGCATTGAACAATAACGCCCAAACACTTTCATGTGTGATAAGTTTGGCTTTTTACCTGTGAACTTCTCTTCAGGTGTAACTTGATGTACAACAATAGTTGGAGTTCTATTCATGATGTATACAGTCGTATGCACAACTTATGCCCAATAACAATGAGGCATATTCTTCTCAGCCATCAAGGCTCTTGCTATTTCTGCAATATGTCTATTTTTGCATTGAGCAATGCCATTCTGTTGTGGTGTGTACCTGAATGAAAACTGACACCAAATTCCATGATCTTTTAGACAATTGCTGAAGTCATTTGACATGTATTCACCTCCTCCATCAGATATTAATGTCTAAATATACTTCCTTGTCTGCTTTACCACCATAGCTTTACAATTTTGGAAGTGAGTGAGCACCTCACTCTTCTGTTTCATGAAATATGCCCACACTTTTTGTGTATGGTCATCAATGAAAGTAACATTAAACCTAGGACCACCCATAGATGTGGTCTTTGCAGGATCCTAAACATCTGTATGTACTATTTCTAGCACATTCTCACTAACATGCTTCTCATGCGGAAATGATGATCTTTACTGTTTACCAAATTGACATGCTTCACATACCTTTCTCAGTGCAAGTATCAATTTTTTTGAAAACAATAGATTTGTACTACATATGTTAGAGAATATGGATCTTTTGTAAAAATCGACTACAAAACCTATGCTACCATTCGCATGGTCACCCTGGTGAGAAAGTGCACCCAAATGACATACTGGTAACCTCTCATGGACAAAAGAGAACGAAGAGGAAGGTATAAGTACAAGGTACTGGTAGCATTACACAGAATGAACACATGGAAGAAATGCTGGAGGTGTTTTATGAGATGGATGAAGATCACGATGGTGGAGAAGATGTCATGGGTTCCATGGACATGGTAGAATTTCCCATCAAAGCCGATGAAGAATACAAGAACATGTAAAGACTAGTTCGTTTACCACTGTACACTAGAGCAAAGATATTTGTACTATGTGCATCGCTCACAATGCTGAATCTTCAATCCATTTAAGGATGGTCAAATAGTAGTGTCTGTGAATTATTCAAGTAAATGGATTTGAAATAAACTTTCATTGTTATATCAAAATAACTTTATTTACTAATATCGTTTTAATTTCTTATTGCAGGCTTCTTAAAGATCAATTTTTGCCAGATGGCAATGACATGCATCCAACACTTGGAGATGCAAAACAAAAAAATACAATCCATTGGAATGGACTACACCAAGATTCATGCTTGTCTCAATGAGTGCATTCTCTTTTAGAATGAGAATGAGCATCTCCACATATGTCCAATGTGTGGAACAAACAGGTTTAGAGAAGACCTTGTGGGTGAAGCAATCCCCACAAAGGTTTTTCACCACTTTCCTATCATTCCAAGAATTAAGAGCATGTTCAAAAGCGAATTCATAGCTCAGTTAATGTCATGGCATGTAGAGCAGATCTACAGATGGTGTTATGCGAGTGCCTACTGGCTCTGATATGCAGAAACACATAGATAGTAGGCGGCTAGAGTTTGCTAGTGAGCTATGAAATTGTAATCTAGGCCTACCTATGGATGGAGTAAATCCATTTGGTTTATGCAGCTCTTCATGGAGCACATGGCCTATATGTTTGGTCAACTATAAGATCCCACCATGGCTGGCCACAAAAAAGGACCATTTATTATTAGCTCTCATTGTTCCAGGTAAGTATAAGGTAAAAAACATGGATGTATACCTTGCACCACTTGTGGAAGAGCTGCACACTCAACCTATAAGAATATGGGACGTGTGAGTGCAAGGCATACTTATGTGGATGATGCATGACTGGCCCAATTATGATGAATGTTCAAGTTTATCGATTTTAGGTTACCATGCTTGTCCCCTATGCAAACCATGAATTTTATCCTAGTCTAGCGATTTGAATTTTAACATACTTTAATCTTGGATCTTTTCAAATTTTATATTTAAGGTATTCTTTGAATGCTAGAGTATCAATGACACTATTCAAGATCAATTTTGGGATTTTATTTCTTTTATCTTTGAGTAACAATTCCTAACATTTTACCTTTTGTGAAACTTAATGGACATCTTTCCATAAGTCGTGCACAAATTGAGAGGCATTGCGTATAGATGTATGCAAAAATGCCTAGGTTGAACTCTACCTTTCATTTAATGATACAAAACATTGAAGCTTCAATCACATGCTTCAATGAAGAACTATGAAGAGAAATAGATGGCCTTGCGTTTGATGCACTCCTTCCTTCCTTTGTAGTCATACACTCACCCTTGCGCTTGGATTTGAATCCAGGTACATATAATGGATCCTTACTGTTGTGGACGAGCGTTCGAATCCTGCGTATGGAATCAAAGAAAACTCCTCTATCTTTGCACAATTTGAATAAGAAGAGACGGCAAGGAATAAAGAAGTCATGATGACCAAAAGGGCTATACCACTAGTAAAGAGGATGGTTTCACTACTAGCAACAAAGACAACGTGGATAGTGAGAGCTCCATCATCGAATTGACACTCCCAAAAAAAATTTTATATTCTGTCCCATAGAAGGTGACTCACAAGGGGAAACAACCACTGGAAATGCCATGGAAGAGCCCCCTAATGGGTAAGACACGTGGTCATGACCCTCTTCTTTGAGGAAAAAAGAGGAACCCAAGTACAAAAAAGACATGGTCCCTCTCTGCAAAGAGGGTAACCATCGATAATGATTATCATATCATTTAACGTCAGGGGCCTGATTGACCCCTCAAGAGCGGCTATTATTGGCCAGTGGTTTTAGGATAATGGCCTAAACCCAGATTTCATCTCTATTCAAGAGATCAAAATAGATGGAGAGGACCTTTAGAAATGACTCAAATGCATCTCTTCAACCCATGCTTGGATTACCACATCAAACCCAAGGGGGGCCGGTGGCACAGCTATTGGAATAAATAACTTTTGGTGGGGTAGACTTGTTGATATATTTAGGTAGTGATGTGTGTGAACACTCTAGGAGTGCCAGACACTTTTTTCCCTCTTTAGGAGGTTTTTTTTCTCCCGGCTTGTATATATGCCTAAAGTCCTAACGGGTTACTTATCTTTGTACATTCTCTAGTAAATACATTCAGTATTGTGTGTTGTGTTCCAAGCTTCTTCTTCTTCATTGTGCTATTCATGTGCTTCCACAGACAATTAACTGCAACAATTGGTATCAGAGCGGGTCATCGCTTCATCTAGGGTGTCATCGACACCTCTCCGGTTGTAGTCTCAGAATCGCACGAATTTTGGTGAGCATACTCAGGGTGTTTTAGAGATCAAAACATCTTTGCTCTGTGGTGCCGAAATTGCCATCTAAGCTTGTTTCGACCTCCAAACGCATTATCGTAGTGCTTGTGTAGGCTATTTTGTCTTTTTGTGCCAAAGCTATATATCGATTTCGGTTTGCCAGTATAAGCGTCTCGAACTCTGCTACAAGTTTAGCAGAATTGGTCTGGGTAGTTCTATTCAACTTTTTGAGATGCAATAAATTTTTTGCATCGAGGTATTTTAGTCACCCACCATGGCTGAAAGCAGTGATGTATTCCGTATGTTGGCTTTTGAGGATAAGTTGGATGGTACCAACTACCCGTTATGGGCTAATATGATGCGACATGTATTGGTTGCAAAAGGACTATGGAACCTTGTGTAGGGTGTTGAAAAACGTCCTATCACACCTGCAACTGTTACAACTCTAGGTACTAAAGTTGATGCAAAAGGTGTCGAAGATGATGATATTCTGCATATTCCTGTTCGTGTTGCGATTTCTGCTGCACCTATTGCAAGGCAAATTTGTTGGGATGGCAAAGATGCCCAAGCACATGCATTGATAGATTTGTCTGTCAAACATGCCATTATTCCTCACATTAGCTCTTGCAGAATAACGAAGGATGCTTGGGATACACTTACCACATTGTACCAAGCTAGGAATGAGGCTCGTGTTGCTTACCTTCGAAAACAGTTGGAGAGTGAGCACATGAATGAAGGTGATTCTATGGACAATTTTCTAACAAAGATCAAAGACTTGAAGGAACAGTTGATTTCTGGGAAGAGTAGGCCACGATCAAACTTCCTTTTATTAAAAAAAAAGAAGTCATGATGCGGAAAGAAGTCCGTGGATTAAGCTCCACACTCCTCATTCATGGGGATGCAAGTTCAAATCTGTAGTACACCTTCTCTTTTTTTGCCTAAGAGATCTAATCTCATTTTGATATGTATGAAAAATAGAACTTACGAAATTATATTTCACATTAGGTAGTTGTACTCTGTGGGTAAACATTTAACTCTACCCCAGTGGTGTATTGGGTTCGACACAAGGTGTAGCTCTTATTTTATATATCGAAAAGGATAAGATGGGGTGGATAGCGGGAATGTGTTGGTTACTCATATATGCGGTTACATGATTTTTTTTTGGAGAGTACAATGAATTGGAAAGACACACACCCGACTTCGTGAGGTAGAGACATCTTTCTTGGGGAACCTATGAGGCATCCAACCCTAGGTGGGACTTCAACCGTGGCCATCTGCGTAAGAGTACAGGTACATCCGTTAAACCATGCCCGCTGAATAATTCACAATATGTGGCTACATGATAATTCACAATATGCGGCTACATGATAATTCATATATTGAGTTCAAATTCCACAATATGCGGCTACATGATAATTCATTTTCCCGCTTCATAGAAAAAATGTTTCCCGCTATGCTAAAAGATGAATATAAAAAATATAGATAATTCTCGCACATGGTTAGCATATGTTCCTTCATCCAAGCTATCTCGGGTTTAGATCCTTTTCTTGAGCGATTTCTCAATTCTTTTCGCGAGAGAGAGAGAGAGAGAGAGAGAGAGAGAGAGAGAGTCGCATACGTAAAAGCTTGCATAGAGGAAAAGGTAAACATACACGAAAATATGCATAGATTGACAGTAAAAGAATGAGCTATTATGTCTCATGAAGAAGATTAAGTATCATGAAGATTAAGTATCAAGAGGTATCCATAGAAGCTTAGATTAAGTATCATGAAGATTAAGTATCAAGAGGTCTCCATAGAAGCTTGGCTAGAGCTCTGATACCATTATAAAGATCCTAGCTTGTGCACATGAGAGAACGACTCTAAGTCTATTGCCAACCTTCCATTAGATAGATTTGGGGAACTAAACATGACAACTTGAGTGATGACTCCGCATATACATGTGCAATCTCCACCATTACTTTGGCATCTTCGAGTGGAGTCCACTAATGGTAACTCGCTTCCTGATTTAAGTCTCTTGCAACTCAAGTTAGCTCATGTTAACTTGATTGGAAACCTTTATGAAGTCTTTGAGCAAAATACTCTCCCCATGGCACTCAGGGGGATTGAACCCAAAACCTCCTCCTTCCCATCCTTTTGGGCTTAGTATGCAACTTGTTTAATACTCCAAAAGTACCTAATATTATCATTATCTTAAACCTTGGCCAAACTAGTTTTAGCATACTCTTGCTTAGGGTTTGTTTAACAAATTTCTACCAAAAATTGGATAGAAAGCTTGATTTAGCACATTGACAATTGCTCTGCCAGTCGAAAGCAATGATGTTTTATTTTTTTGGTATCTTCTTGGAGTTTTTGCACCAAATTTATACATGGCTTCTTGTTGAAGAGGCCTCTTGTTACTTCGACAACCCAATAGTGAACTTAGTTCTCAAATTTGAGCACTTTCCTAGAGATGATTACTCTACACATCCCTCTTCTCAAAGCAATCTTGGGTGTGATTTCCTACAAAAATTCATGTTTTTCTTGTAATGACCCCCTTAGATATGTACACCTAAGTCCTAGGGGGCCATAACACACTTTCAAAGTAAAAAATTACTCCATTTCTTGAGGATAATTACTCAGGATTTTTCTAATATTTTTTTCTATTTGAGCTTCATCTTTGCCCTCTCACCTCTCTTATCACTTGATTTCCATCCTCTCACCTTGATATATCTTTTTCTATCTTTTTAGGAAGAAAAATAAGTGCACACCTTTTTCCTCGGGTGATCACCTTGATATCTACCTTCTCCCCGACTTGCAAAGAGCTCTAAATTGGTATGAGCTCGACTTTTGGAATTTGGATCTTTCCAAACTCATAATATACTACTCTAGCCCCTAAATTTGTGTAAAAGAAGAAGAAACCAAGAAGAAAACAAGAAGGAAAAGTATATGCATAGAAGAAAAGTGAAGAAGAAGAGAAAAATTGAGCTTTAATGGAGAACTCAAGAAAATCCCGATCCTTAAATCTGATTTTTATATATTCCTACCTACTTATCTACCCAAATAGCTTTTTAAAGAGATGAAGATGAAGGAGATCTAGTTAGAACACATGCAAGGAGCACCAAAATTTCATACTCATGTGAAAGCTTACCATCATGCACATCCAACAAGAACTCTCCTTAAAAATGACACCAAAAGTGTAAGCTCTCACATCTTCATAGCCTCCAAACATAGTACAATAATATATCCATAGAGTGATCAAACAATGGTATGAAGATCACATGTGAAAATATGATAACACATGCACCTACAACAAGAACAAAGAAACCACACACATAGACAATACCATACATGCACACATATACTCATGAGCAGGAAAGAGGGATGATGCTCCAAGAAGCTCTCTCTATTGCAAAAGTCAATGTCGAAAGCTCAAAGAGTTGTAAGATCTAGCTGAGTAACCCTTTTAGATGAGATCTCTTTCATTTATGTAGAATTTTGAAGAGTACTATTTTGTAGTGTCTCACCTAACTTTAAAAATAATGTCAAGAGGCTATTTGGAGGTAGAAAATATGCCAAAAATATATGAAATTTAGTGCATCACGATAGAGGGGGTCTATTAGGTTTCATCTCTCATGATAAAGAGGGTTTATCATGGGGGCCGTCTATTGCGATAGAGTGGTCTATTGTAATAGATAGGTGTCTAACATAATTTTGGTCTATCGCAATAGATGGGTCTATCGTGATGAAGGATGCCTTGTCGTGGTAGATGGTGGTCTCTCACAGTAGAGGATCATGTGCCATGGCCTTGATCTATTGTGATATATGGGGGGTCTATCATGAAAAAGTGATCTATCATGATAGATGGGTGTCTCTCATGATAGGAATGGGTGATTCTTAGGTTAGATCTAACATGATAGGCAACCCTTGTCACAATAGATTAGTCTGTCACAATAGAATCGATCGTCATAGATTGCGATTTTTGTAAATAAAAGAAAAGGATCTCCGTAAAAGAGAGTAAATTTTTACTTTCATGCCTTCTTTTAGAAGCTTCACCCTTATTGTAATCTCTATTTTTTATGTAATAAAAATCCTATAAATACACACTCTGTAGAATCATTGAACAGAGTGCATGGGGGGAGATAGCACCCAATATTGTGTATTGCCTCATCTATTGTGTGTCTTTTTTTCTATGTGTTTTTTGTTTTCATACTCTCTATGTACGTGTGTAAGTAAGATCCTGCAACACATGGCATCTTGGTGATTACCTAATTGCTTAAACGAGGATCTGGCTATGTGGTGAACACTACCTTGAGATGATCTAAGGCTTTATTGATCCAGTTCTCTAAGGTTTTCATTTGACCTAATGTTCATGAATTTTGCCCGAATCTCTTTTTACTTTTCCTTAGAGTACACACACACCCCTTGATGTTTTTTCAATAATTAGTTACTTGCTCATTATTAATTCACTTTATCAAGATATTGTCTCAATGTACCATGATCTGGGATAATTGCATTAATCGATTTGACAATTGAATCATTTGGTTATGTTCTTCTACCCTCAATTTTGTCACACTCATCAAATACTTTTCAATCTTGGACTTGATTCCTTTAAATTTTCTTAGAATTAGAGGATTCTTATCATAACCCTAAGTCCTAATCTAGTACTATGCATCTTAGCCTAAGTTAGAATTGAGAAATGGGGTTTATAGTTTTCCAACCTCTAGTCACTTGCTTTGACAAACTCTTTTTCCTAGAAAGATCTCCCAAGCCTTGCTTTGATTTGCAGACCTCCTAAGAGCCACAAACACACATAATTTGCTTGATTTCACTTGAAAAATCATCAAAAGGAAATTAAATTTGACAAAAAATTCATAAAAAATAATCCTAAGATTTTTTCCAAACAGGGGGTCTCTCTCGATAGGCTGATTTGTTGCAACAAACATGATTTGTCATGATAGGGTTCTCTATCATGATAGATAGGGTCTATCATGATAGAGGGGGTCTATCACATTTGGTTTTCCATGATAGAAGGGTGTATCATGATAGGGTTCTTTGCCACAATAGACAAGGTCTATCACAGTAGAGGGGATCTATTAGGTTTCTTCTATCATGATAGGGAGGATTTATCATGGGGGTTGTGTATTGCGATAAAGTGGACTATTGTAATAGACAAGTGTCTAACATAATTTTGGCCTATCACAATAGATGGGCCTATTGTAATGGAGGATGCCTTGCCGTGATAGATGGTGGTCTCTCATATGAGAGGATCATGTGTTGTGGCCTTGCTCTATTGGGATATATGGGGGATCTATAATAATAGAGTGATTTGTCATGATAGATGGGTGTTTGCCATGATAGAAAGGGGTGTTTCTTGGGTTCAATCTAATGCAATAGACTATCCTTATCCCAATAGAGTAGTCTATTGCAATAGAAGGGATTGGTATAGATCGTGATTTTCATAAATAAAACAAAATCTCTCTCTAAAAGAGAGAAATTTTTTACCTTCATGCCTTCTTTCAGAAGCTTCACCCTCATTGTAATATCTATTTTTGATGTAATAAAAATCCTATGAATACATACACTCTATAGACTCGTCAAACTTAGTGCATGGGGGGAGATTGCACCCAATATTGTGTATTGTCTCATCTATTGTGTATCTCTTTTTCCTGTGTGTTTTTAGTTTTTGTACTCTCTGTGTATGTGTGTATGTAAGATCTTGCAACACATGGCATCTTGGTGATTACCTAATTGCAGACAAGGATCTTGTTGTGTGGTTAACACTAGCTTGAGATGATCTTAGGCTTTGTCGATCGACTTTGCCAAGGTTTTCACTTGACCTAATGTTCATGAATTTCACCCAAATCTCTTTTTACTTTTCGTTAGAGTACATAAACCTTGATGTTTATTCAATAACAGTCACTTGTTCCTTCTTAATTCACTTTATCAAGATCTTATCTCAATGTACCATCATCTAGGATAATTGCATTAATCGATTTGAATATTGAATCATTTGGTTATGTTCTTGTACCCTTTAGTTTCGTCACACTCATCATGTTATAAATTATGGAATGTGTTGAACAAGGCATTGTTGGAGTGTTAATTTATTAGTTTATTAATGTGTTTTGGTGTTTTTGATATAGCAGCTGAAGGTTCGTGAGGGCGTGAAAGGCGTGAAAGGGCGGACATCAATAATCTGACTTTAGGGCGGACATCAATAACTTGACTTATAATTTAGTTTTAAATAAAGCCACGTAAAAGGTTCTATTGTTAGAAACAGTTAGAAAAGTAGTGGTTAGAATAAGGGTCATTATAGACCGCAATTTCTGATATCGAAAGAAAAGGCTTTCTATAAAAGTTACCAACTTTTACTTTCACGCATGCTTTTTGAAGCTGCTCTCAGGTAACCACTATGGCACATATTCACTCAGAGAGTTAGATAGAACAAAAGATAAAAGACTTGATCACTAGGAAAAGGATCAAGCTTTTCAAAAGAAGAGAAAACAAAAATTGCAAAACATTGATAGATAAAGAAAAAAAAGAAGATGAAGAAGTTGAGGAAATTATTGAGGAGGATCAAGATGGAGAAGCAAAAACAATGGAAATTGAAAATAAATAATTTGTACATGTATGCATGTAAATATTGATAAATGTATATCAATAATAATGATCAGTCCAATAAAAGAAGTTGTGCATGTTGTTGTATATAAATAAGAATCGTATGAGCACCAAGAGAGAGCTTAGGTAAGCTTTGCATACACTATGGGCAGAGAGAGATCAAGATTTGAAGGTGATAGAATTGAAAGAGAGAGACATAGAGCACATAGGCATCAAAGAGATGAACATGATTTTCCATTGCCTAGACCTCGAGAGTACCTGAGAACCATTAGACCCTCTCAAGCCATCAAGACAATTAAAAACTACGTTGATGAGTCAAGAGATCCTTATGATCATGTAGCCGAGTTCAAACAAGTGTTAAAAGTTGAACATGTTGAGGGCTTGTTCATCCAGTTTGAAGCATTTGGCTTGACCCTCAAGGGTACTACATTAGCTTGGTTTCAGCCCTTGAATAGTCACAACTACCAAAATATAGGTCAACTGCTAGAACCATTCATTGTAGAATTTTCCAGGAGTGGCATCAAGCATACCACATCATCCTTGATCCATAGATTCAAGTAGACACCCCAAGAAATAGTTTAGTTAATCGATCGAAGATTTAAACAATATGTGGAAAGATGCCCCACACCTGAATTACCTACACAAGCAAAACAAGTTTCCCTATTTTTGGATGGACTTCTAAGCGGGAAAATTAAATCATATGTATATTGCAAGGAGCCAATCACACTAGTGTATTGACATAGAAGACAACTTGGATAGGAGTTAGAATTGTCCAAACTCTATAAGAATTCTGACACTACTAGTCATACATCTAGACCCTCCACGTGGATAGATGAGCTAGCTGAGCAGGTTACCAAGAAGCTAGGAGTTCAAAATAGAAAGGCCTAAGGGTCACCTTGTTGAAGTGATGTTATACCTGTGGAGGTGACCACATGGCTAACATACACCCGATGCAAAACTAGAACATGAGAGAATTGAATGTTTCACATTGCACTATTGAGAGAAAATAGACCAACCATACAACTCAAGATTGTCTGTACAATAGGCATGCTATTAGACAAACTTATCAGCGACCTTACCAATAGGGTAGGTATTAGAACTAATGCCAATGGCCATATTATAGGCCACAATAGCAATATCAACCTCAATACCAAGAGCAATATCAGGCACCATATAGACCACAACCAGTCCTAGGAAACCAACCACCACCTCCTTCTAATGTGATTACAGTTAAATATGCAGTGGTAGAGTCTAAATCCAACAATTGTTATCAGAGTAGGTCGCCACTTCATCTAGGGCATCTTCAACATCCCTCTAGCTGCAGTCCCAAAATCGCACAAAATTTGGTGTGCATACTCACGGTGATTAGGAGATCAAAATAGCTTCGCTATGTGGTGCCGAAATCGCGATCTGAGCTCGTTTCGGCCTCCGAATGTACTATTGTAGAACTTCTATAGGCTATTTCATCTTTTTGTGCCAAAGATATATACAGCTTTCGGTTTGCCAATATAAGCATCTCGAAGTCTACTACAAGTTTAGCTGAAATTGTCAGGGTAGTTCTGTTCAACTTTTTTAGATACAATCATTTTTCAGCATCAGGGTGTTTTAATCAGTGGCCATGGCTAAAAGTAGTGATGTATTTCATATGTTGGCTCTTGAGGATAAGTTGGATGGTACGAATTACCCATTGTGGGCTTATTGTTGGAGTTAGACGTCTGCGGAAGCACGCGAACAGCACAAGGAAGAAGAAGAAGCTTGGAGCACAACACACAAGACTGAATGTATTACTAGAGAATGTACAAAGATAAGTAGCCCATTAGGGCAATAGGCATATATACAAGCCGGGGGAAAAAAACCTCCTAAAGAGGGAAAAAAGTGCCCCGGCAGTCCTAGAGTGTTCACACACATCACTACCTAAATATATCAACAAATCCCCCCTGGGAGTGATGCGGTGAACAAGGAGCTGGCACTCATGTATAAGGAAGTGCCAAGCTATGTGGAAATCACTCCACAAAAGGAAGTAAGCCCAAAGCTTTGCGGAAAGCTTCAAACTTCTCCCTAGGCAGAGCCTTCGTGAAAAGGTCTGCAATGTTCTCCTGCGTGGGCACATATGCCAAGCTGATCTCCCCAGCAGAGAACCTCTCCCTGACATAGTGATAATGCACCTCAATGTGCTTAGTGCGAGCATGGAACACAGGGTTCCTCGCAACTGCCAATGCGCTCTGACTGTCAGTGAAGATGGTGGTGGCAGAAGACTGACCAACACCCAAATCAGCCATAAGGCGTCTGAGCCACACACACTCAACAGTCGCTGTGAAAGCTGCCCTATACTCAGCCTCACAACTGGAAGTGGCCACAGTAGGCTGCTTCTTGCTCAACCAAGATATACATGAGCTACCAAGCATGAAGCAAAAACCACAGGTGGACACACGAGTGTCATAGCAACCAGCCCAATCTGAGTCAGAAAAAGCATGCAAATCTGGCGGTAGTGATCCCCCCTTGGGATAAAACAACCCAAGTAGCCGAGTACCACTCAAGTAGCGAAAGATGCGCTTAACCGCTTTCCAATGCGTGACTCCTGGGCAATGCATAAACCTGCTCATCTGTGAGACAGCAAACTGAATATCTGGCCGAGTAATGCATAAGTAAATCAAGCATCCAACAGCCTGCTGATAGAGAACAGCATTAAATGCATCTCCAGCATCATGAAGACTCAATCGTAAACATGTCTCCATAGGAGTGGCAATAGGCTTACAGTCTTCAAGGCCAAAACGCTGCAATAATGTGTCAATATATTTCGTTTGACACAAAGCCATTCCACCATCAACGTGCATAAACTGAATGCCCAAATAGTGATGCAAATGCCCCAAATCAGACATCTCAAATGAGGCATGCAAATCAGCCTTGAAATCAGCAATATGCTTCTCAAGAGGACCAGTGAGCAGCATGTCGTCTACATAGACAACAATGATCAAAAGCACATCATTAGCACGCTTAACATATAAGGTGCTTTCAGTTGGACTGTTCTCAAAACCATGTGCAATCAGATAGGCATGTATTTTCTCATACCAAGCACGTGGTGCTTGCTTTAAACCATATAATGCCTTCTTTAACCTGCACACCTGGTTTTCATGCCCTTTCTGCACAAAGCCACGGGGCTGAAAAACATACACTTCTTCATGCAAGTCACCATTCAGAAATGCTGTTTTAATGTCCAACTGATGTACATTCCAACCATGATGGGCTGCAAGTGCACAAATGCTCCGAACAGTAGTCATACGGCATGTAGGTGCAAAGGTCTCATCAAAATCAATGCCTCTTTCTTGCGCATAACCCTTTGCAACAAGCCTAGCGTTATACCTGTCAACTGTACCATCAGGTTTACGCTTCAGCTTGTATACCCACTTAGTGCCAATGGCCTTCTTGCCAAGAGGCAAGTCACATAAAGACCATGTACCATTCTTCATTATAGCATCATATTCAGATTGCATAGCAGCCATCCAATTTTCTGAATTTTGTACTTCATCAAAAGAAACAGGCTCATTCTCATCACAGAGACTAGATGCAGCCATAGCATAGCAATCTGATGCAAAGGAGGTACTATGAGAGCCTGAACGAGTACGATATGACAAAGGTGCATCTAATTTGCTGTCACGCAAAGTCTGCACCAGCCATTTTGGCATAGTTTTTGCCTGTTCAATATCAGCTCTCTCATCAACAAGTGCATCATGTAAATCTGCATCAGAAATGGAATGATCTGCATCATCATATGAAACCTGCAAAGGCTGAGAAGTTGCCTCATTAGGACAGGCGCTAGCCTGTCCACCTGTAAAAAGAGGCATCAAAGTATCATACATGTCTTTGGAGCTAACAGATATCTCCTTAGTACATGAAAGCAATGGCTGAATAGCATCTTCCACAAAGAAAACATCACGGCTAACCAGAATGCGTTTAGTATGTGGATGATACAGACGATAGCCTTTACTTTCAGAACTGTACCCAACAAAAATACATTTTACTGCCTTATCATCCAATTTTCTGCGATGTTGTTCAGGCACTAATGCATATGCCAAACAACCAAAAACACGCAGATGAGCAACAGATGGCTTGCGGTCATGCCAAGCCTCATATGGAGTGATAGACTGCAACGCTTTAGTGGGACACCTGTTCAGTACATATGCTGCACACATGACATCCTCAAGCCAGAAACTATGTGGTAAAGCATGACTTTTGACCATGCACCTCGCCATCTCCATGAGTGACCTGTTCTTTCGTTCAGCAACTCCATTCTGTTGAGATGTATACGGCACTGTACACTGGTGTTTTATCCCACGTTCAGCCAGAAATGCATTAAAATCTGAAGACATATATTCCCCCCCTCGATCAGAACGGAGGGTGCCCATTTTACATGCTGACAGATTTTCAGCTAAAACCAAAAACTGTTTGAAGCACATGAACACTTCGGACTTTGCTTTGAGTGGATATACCCATGCATGCCTGGAAAAATCATCAATGAAAGTCACGAAGTAAAGGTAATTTCCAAAAGAGGTTGTCTGCATAGGACCACAGACATCACTATGTACAAGCTGCAATTTTTGCATAGCCCGAACTGAACCATCTTTTGGAAAGGAAGAACGTTGCATTTTGCCCAAAATACAGCCTTCACAAACATGTTTTCCAGGTGCCTCAAGTTTGGGCAAAGAGGACACCATTTCAGATTTCTGCAGGCGTAACAAACTAGCAAAATTCAGATGACCAAAGCGTGCATGCCAAAGCTTTGCATCTGACATAGCCTGAGAATATCACATCGCCATTTGAGAGATCATGGACTGTACACCTGTCATCAACGAATTTCACAACCAAGCCAATCTTGGCTAATGCAGAAACTGATAACAGGTTCTTTTTGATCCCTGGCACAAATAAAGCATCTGACAAAGTGAAAGAACTACCACCAGCAGTAGTCAGAATGATCTTACCAACTCCCATAACAGGATAAGAGGAGTTATTGGCGCATGTGACAGTATTCCCTGTAGGGGCAGGCTCGAGTGAAGAGAAGAAATTGCGCTGCGAGGTAATATGTTTGGTTGCCCCACTGTCAAAGTACCAAACATCTGAGTCTATTGCAGACATGCACTGATCATGAGAAGATGGGTCAAAACTGCAGACAGTAGTAAACGCCCATTCTTCTTCCTGCACAAGATTTGCAGACTCTGTTTTTGGTGTAGAGGCCTCTGCAACAACCATTCCAGCCTCTTTCTTCTTTGCCTCTTTAGCAGCCAGTTTTGGACAGTTCTTTATAATATGATCATTTCCTTTACAGTACTTGCAGAACAATTTCTGCTTTTCTGATTTCTTCTCATCTTTATCCTGGTTCTTCGATTGTGCAGCATTTGCAGATTTCTGCTTACTAGTAGAAGAGCTCCATTTTCCTTTGCCCTTCTGACTAGCCAGGAAAGCTTGATCTGCAACACGCATAATGGACCTGTTCTGCCTGGACTGATCTTCCTGCAACAAAACAAAGACTAATTCCTCAAATGACAAGGCATTCAGATTGCCTTTCATCATCAATCGAAGAGTAGAGGCAAAACTCTGATATGAATCAGGAAGGCCATTCAGAACGGTCTGCACAAGTGAGCTATCTGGTATAACCTCATCAGCAGAAATCAATTGTTCCTTCAGGTCTTTGATCTTTGTAAGAAAACTGTCCATCGAATCACCTTCATTCATGTGCTCACTCTCCAACTGTTTTCGGAGGTAAGCAACACGAGCCTCATTCCTAGCCTGGTACAAAGTGGTAAGTGTATCCCAAGCATCCTTTGCTGTTCTGCAAGAGCGAATGTGAGGAATAATGGCACGTTTGACAGACAAAGCTATCAATGCATGTGCCTGGGCATCTTTGCCATCCCAACGAATCTGCTCTACAGTAGGTGCAACAGAAACAGCAGCACGAACAGGAATCTGCGGAATATCATCTTCGACACCATCTTCATCAGCTCCAACACCTGTATTTGCAGTACCTGTCGTTACAGGTGTAACAGGACGTCTTTCAACACCCTGCACAATGTTCCACAATCCTTTTGCAACCAGTACATGTCGCATCATATAAGCCCATAATGGGTAGTTGGTACCATCCAACTTATCCTCAACAGCCAACATACGGAATACATCACTGCTTTCAGCCATGGCCGGTGACTAAAATACCTTGATGCAGAAAATTGACTGTATCTCAAAAAGTTGAACAGAACTGCCGAGACGAGTTCTGCTAGACCTGTAGCAGACTTCGAGACGCTTAAACTGGCGAACAGAAACTGGTATATACCTTTGGCACAAAAGGACGAAATAGCCTGCACAAGCACTGCGATAGTGTGTTCGGAGGCCGAAACGAGCTCAGATCGCGATTTTGGCACCACAGAGCGAAGCGGTTTTGATCTCAGAAACACCCTGAGTATGCTCACCAAATTTTGTGCGAATCTGAGACTGCAAACGGAGGAGTGTCGACGGCGCCCTAGAAGAAGCAACGACCTGCTCTGATACCAATTGTTGGAGTTAGACGTCTGCGGAAGCACGCGAACAGCACAAGGAAGAAGAAGAAGCTTGGAGCACAACACACAAGACTGAATGTATTACTAGAGAATGTGCAAAGATAAGTAGCCCATTAGGGCAATAGGCGTATATACAAGCCGGGGGAAAAAAACCTCCTAAAGAGGGAAAAAAGTGCCCCGGCAGTCCTAGAGTGTTCACACACATCACTACCTAAATATATCAACACTTATATGATATGTCATGTATTCATCGCAAAAGGACTTTGGAATATTGTGCAGGGTGTTGAAAAATGTCTTATTACACCTACAAATACAGATACTAAAGCTGATGCAGATGACGTCGAAGATGGTGATATTCTACAGATTCCTATTTTTGTTGCGATTCGTGTTGCACCTACTGTAGAGCAAATTCGTTGGAATGGTAGAGATGTTCAGACACATGCATTGGTAGCCTTCTCTGTCAAACATGCCATTATTCCTCACATTTTCTCTTGTAGAACAGTGAAGGATGCTTGGGATACACTTACCACATTGTACCAGGCTAAGAATGAGACTTGTGTTGCTTATCTCTACAAATAGTTGGAGAGTGAGCACAAATGAAGGTGATTCTATGGACGATTTTCTGACAAAGATCAAGGATGTGAAGGAAGAGTTGATTTCTGCAGATGAAGTCCTTCCTGATGGTTCACTTGTGCAAACTGCTCTAAATGGTCTTCTCAACTCATATTAGAGTTTTGCTTCTACTCTTTGTTTGATGATGAAAGGCAATCCAAATGCTTTAACATTTGAAGAGTTAGTTTCTGTTCTATCGCAAGAAGATCAGTCTAGGCAAAACATGTCTATTATGCATGTTGCAGATCAAGCTTTCCTGGCTAGCCAAAAGGGAAAAGGTAAATGGAGTTCATCTAGTAGTAAGAAAAAATCTGCAAATGCTTCACATTCAAAGAAAGAAGACAAAGATGAGAAGAAATCAGAAAGCAGAAATTATTTTGCAAATACTATAAAGGAAATGATTAGTCATTAAGAGCTATCCAAAACTAGCTACAAAAGAGGCAAAGAAAAAAGAGGCTGGAATGGTTGTTGTAGAGGCCTCTACACCGAAAACAGAGTCTACTAATCTTGTGCAGAATGAAGAATGGGTGTTTACTACTGTTTGCAATTTTGACCCATCTTTTCATGAGTACTGTATGTCTGTAGTAGACTGAGATGTTTGGTACTTTGATAGTGGGGCAACCAAACATATTACCTTGCGGGGGAGTTTCTTCACTTCAGACACCCTTCGTTCTGATCGAGGGGGGGGATATATGTCTTTCGACTTTAATGCATTTCTAGTTGAACGTGGGATAAAACTTCAGTGTACAGTGCCATATACATCTCAATAGAATGGAGTTGCTAAATGGAAGAACAGGTCACTCATGGAGAAGGCGAGGTGCATGGTCAAGAGTCAGGCTCTACCACATAGTTTCTAGCTTGAGGCTGTCATGTGTGCAGTATATGTTCTTAACAAGTGTCCCACAAAAGCACTGCAGTCTATCACTCCATATGAGGCTTGGCATGGTCACAAGCCATAGTTGCTCATCTGTGTGTTTTTGGTTGCCTGGCATATGCATTAGTGCCTGAACAACATCAGAGGAAATTAGATGATAAAGCAGTAAAATGTATTTTTGTTGGGTACAATTCTAAAATCAAAGGCTATCGTTTGTATCATCCACAAACTAAATGCATTTTGGTTAGCCATGATGTTGTTTTTGTGGAAGATGCTATTTAGCCTTTACTTTCATGTATGAAGGATCTATTAGCACCAAAGACATGAATGATACTTTGCTACCTCTTTTTATAGGTGGACAGTCTAGTGCTAGTCCTAATGAGGCAACTTCTCAGCCTTTGTAAGCTTCATGTGATGATGCAGTTTCTGATGCGCATTTACATGATGCACTTGATGAGAGAGAGGATATTGAGGCGTGACAACAAATTAGATGCACCTTTGTCATATCATACTTGATCAAGCTTTCATAGTGCCTCTTTTGCATCAGATTGCTATGCTATGGCTGCCTCTAGTCTCTATGATGAGAATGAGCCTATTTCATTTGATGAAGCACAAATGTCTAAAAATTGGATGACTGCAATGCAATTTGAACATGATGCTATCATGAAAAATGGCACTTGGTCTTTATGTGAATTGCCTCCTGGCAAGAAGGCCATTGGCTTTAAGTGGGTATACAAGCTGAAGCATAAGCCTGATGGAATAGTTGATAGGTATAAGGCTAGGCTTGTTGCAAAGGGTTATGCACAAGAGAGGCATTGATTTTGATGACTAGTGTTCGTAGCATCTATGCACTTGCAACTCCATGGTTTGAGTGTACATCAGTTGGACATTAAAACAACATTTTCGAATGGTGACTTGCATGAAGAGGTTTATGTTTTTCATCCCCGTGGCTTTGTGCAAAAAGGGCATGAAAACCTAGTGTGCAGATTAAAGAAGGCATTATGTGGTTTAAAGCAAGTAGCACGTGCTTGGTATGAAAAGATACATGGCTATCTGATTGCACATGGCTTTTAGAACAATCCAACTAAAAGCACCTTATATGTTAAGCGTGATTATGATGTGCTTTTGATCATTGTTGTGTATGTTGATGACATGCTACTCACTCGTCCTCACGACAAGTATATTGCTGATTTTAAGGCTGATTTGCATGCCTCATTTGAGATGTCTGATTTGGGGCTTTTGCGTCATTATTTGGGCATTCATTTTATGCAAGTTGATGGTGGAATGGATTTGTGTCAAACAAAATATATTGACACATTATTGCAGCATTTTGGCCTTGAAGACTGTAAGCCTATTGCCACTCCTATGGAGACAGGTTTACCATTGAGTCTTCATGATGCTAAAGATGCATTTGATGTTGTTCTCTATCATTATGCATCAAATGCTAAAGATGCATTTGATGCTTGATTTACTTATCCATTATTCAGCCAGATATTTAGTTTGTTATCTCACAGATTAGCAGGTTTATACATTGCCCAAACGGTCAAGCATTGGTAGGTGGCTAAGCACATCCTTCGCTACTTGAGTGGTACCGGACTACTTGGCCTGTTTTATCCCAAGGGGGGATCACTACCACCAGATTTGCATGCTTTTTCTGACAATGACTAGGTTGGTTGCTATGACACTTGTGTGTCCAATAGTGGCTTTTGCATCATGCTTGGTAGCTCATGTATATCATGCTTGGTAGCTCATGTATATCTTAGTTGAGCAAGAAGCAACCTACTATGGCCACTTCCAATTGTGAGACTGAGTATAGGGTAGCTTTCACAGCGACTATTGAGTGTGTGTGGCTCAGATGCCTTATGGCTGATTTGGGTGTTGGTCACTCTTCTACCACCACCATCTTCAGTAACAGTCAAAGCGCATTGGTAGTTGCAAGGAACCTTGTGTTCCATGCTCTCACTAAGCACATTGAGGTGCATTATCATTATGTCAAGGAGAGGTTCTCTACTGGAGAGATCAGCTTGGCATATGTGCCCACGCATGAGAACATTGCAGACCTTTTCATGAAGGCTCTTGCTAGGGAGAAGTTTGAAGCTTTTCACAAAGCTTTGGGCTTACTTCCTTTTGTGGATTGATTCCACATAGCTTGGCACTTCCTTATTCATGTATGCTAGCTCATTGTTCACCTCATCACTCCCAGGGGGATTTGTTGATGTATTTAGGTAGTGATGTGTGTGAATACTCTAGGACTATCGGGGCACTTTTTTCCCTCTTTAGGAGGTTTTTTCCCCCGGCTTGTATATAGGCCTATAACCCTAATGGGTTACTTATCTTTGTACATTCTAGTGGTAATACATTCAGTGTTGTGTGTTGTGCTCCAAGTTTCTTCTTCTTCCTTGTGTTGTTCTTGTGCTTCTACAAACATCTAACTCCAACAGGGTAATTCCACGCGTATTCCTGAAATTGATGATCATCATGATCAATTCCCTCAAGACATTCCATCTATTTACAAGAAAATCAAATATCAGATTCTGAATCTAATTCTTTGCACAAGTTGCCATAATTCATAGGCCCATGGGAATTTGAACCTCCCACAATACTAATAAGAGCTCCAAGAATATTGATAAGAAATGAAGATTTTGTGGTTCCAAGAAACATTGAAGGACACTAGGGTGCAATGATCTCACCTTAGAAGAGATGCTCAAAGTAAAACTTGAGTTATGGAAACATGTGGCAAATCAAGTTCGAGAACTTGGTTATGTCACAAGCAGGCTCAAAAATGAAAGTACCAGAGATACCTCTAGAAAAAATAGGCGACATGAGTGAAGGTGAAGAAGGTAGCATGTATCTTCTAATCACCTACCAAGGTTACACAACCAATGCTATCTTAGATTCAGGTGCTAGTGTTGCAATCGCGACCACCTCCTAATGGAAACAATGGGGAAAACCCACATTAATACCAACTAGAGTGAAGCTTCAAATGGCTGATGGCCATATTGAAAGACCTCTAGGATTGGTAGAAGGGATAACTCTAAATACATGTGGTGTAGAGTTTGAACACACCTTTGCTATATGTGACTTTGGCAAAAATAACATCTATGAAATGATCCTAGGAAGACGCTTCCTACGACAACTGCAAATAGTACAAGATTGGGGGACAAACTCCTTGTACTTGCAGCACTTAGGGGCCACAACCAAGGTCAATCTAAAGGATTATACCTTCAGAGATGTACCAACCCCTATAATGGAATCCTATGCACAAGGTGCAAGAAGATTCAATCTCTGTGCATTTTGTATGTTCTTTTGATCCATCCTGGATGCATGAAGTTACTAACTTGTGGATGTCCAAGGTCACTAAGGAAGAGGAAAGGTGCACAAAAGCAAGAGAAGAAGGAACTTCTCAAGGAGCGAGACCAATAAGAGACCCGACCTACACACCGATGATCTTTCCAAATGAGGAATTTGAGCCTCATGGTTGGGATCTTAGCAACCATGGACATTGTTGTCAATGAAGAACAGTAGACACCTCATTGTGATGAGGAGGGTCATGATATCTCTTTGTTCATGTGTGAACCCTTTCTAGAAAAGTATGACTCTAACGAGGTCAAAGAAGAAGAAGAGGACAACGATAATCTAGAGTCCATAGTGATGGATAGTTTCTTTGACCCAAAGGAGCACTATCTAGAAAATGTAGGAGTATTTACCCAAAAAGAAGAATAACCTCTCACAAGCATTAAAACTATAAATTCAAGGGAGGAAATTGAAGGTATTCAAAAGAAAAAGAAAAGAAAAGCAATGAAACTAGTAGAGGAGGAATGAGTGTTTGAAGTACCAGAGAATTTCAAGAAATATGAAGTTGAAGACCGAAAAATTTTGATATGAATGCCTAAGAGAGAGGCCATCATAGGAGGTGTATGATAATAAAGAAAAGACCAAAAAATTGTAATAACCATTGAAGAGAACAAAGAGCGATGTACATACATAGGTGAAGATCTAAACGAAGTAGAAGAAGTAGAGCGGGTAGCTTTATTACGGGAATAAAAGGATGTTTTTGCATGGACGTAAAGAGACCTAAAGGGAGTAGATCCAAAAATATGTTCTCATAAGATCCCCATGAGAGCTGATGCGAAGCCCACCAAATAGAAGCCCTACACATATAATGACACTTATGCTACCAAAATAAAAGAAGAAATTGACAAAATAATTGAAGCTGTATTTATCTATGAGATTCAACATACTGAATGGGTATCCCCCATTGTGCCCAACAAGAATGCAAATTTACGGGTTTGTATTAACCTTAAAATATTTAATGCCACTACCATTAGAGATAGTTATCTGCTTCCAATCATCGAACATTTATTGGAGCGTGTTGCAAGCAAGGACATTTATAGCTTCCTTGATGGGTGTTCAGGTTACAACCAAGTAGCCATTCCCCCAAAAGATCAATACAAAATGGCCTTTGCCATAGAATGGGGAATCTTTGCATTTTGTGTGATGCCGTTTGGGATCACAATGCACCTACAACATTCCAAAAGCTCATGTTTCATGTCTTCAAAGAGTTCTTGCAAAAGAGATTAAAAGTATATGTGGACGATTTATGTGCACATTCCCAAGAAAGAAGACACCACATCCAAGAGCTCAGACAGATCTTCAACAAGTGTAGAGAATATCGAGTTTGTGTGAACCCAGAAAATTGTGTGTTCATGGTATGTCAAGTAAGATCTTAGGTCACATTGTTTCTGAGAACGGAATATCAATAGATAAGGACAAAGCAAAGGCCATAGTAGAGTTGAAAAGGCCAAAGAACATTAAAGAGGTAAAAGACTTGAGTGGAATGACGAATGCAAAAATTCCTTCAATGAATTGAAGAGACATTTATGAACAACACCAATATTGACCACATTCCATGTCCATATAGATGCATCCAATTATGCAATACAATGTGTGCTAGCACACCCACAGGTGAAGGAAATCTAGATTTTCCTATAGCATATGCTAGCAGACAGCTGAACACTACTGAACGAAACTATACAACAACAGAAAGAGAAGGCTTAATCATGGTGTATGCCATGAAGAAGTTTAGACACTATCTATTGGCAAACAAGTTCAAGTTTTTCACTAATCATCAATCTTTATTATATTTGTTCAATAAACCTTGCAATATAGGACACTTCGTAATATGGTTCCTCTTACTAATACAATACGACTTTGAAGTGGTTGTTAGGAAAGGAAGGACCCACCTCATGACAGATCACCTTTCTTTCATCACTTCTGGAGAGCCACCACAAGGAGTGTCTGATGAATTTCCTGCTGCTTATCTGTTCAATTTAGAAGTTGTTCCTAAATGGGCAAATAAGTTGGTACATATCCTAACCTTTGGACCTACAAATAAAAATGTGAATACAAACAAAGAAGAACTTGTAAAATCACAAAAAGATCAAATATTGGCAGGAAGTATGTACAAACAAGATACAAAGGGTGTATTAACTTGTTGTGTCAAGGAGGATGAACATAGCAATTGGTTGCAACAAGCCCATGAAGGATTTCTAGGAAATGACTATTCTAAACAAAAAACATTGCAAAATCTGAAATGTTTAGGCATGTATTGGCCTAGCATGGACAAGAAATACATGAGTGGATCAAGAATTTTCCACTATGCCAAGAGAGGCCCCCAATGGAGCATGCTACCATTTATCACATGTCGTTAATTCTAGAATGGAGTGCTGCATTGGTAGAATTTATGAGTTCATGAACACTACCAAGCAAGGCTAGTCAAGCAAGAAAATGAAGCATGGAGCAAGAGGCTCAAGGCTATGCCTTACTAGGAGATAACCTATATCGAAGAGGAAAAGATGGTTACTTAAGACTGTGCGTGCACGAATCAGACTATTTGTCCATCTTAGAAACTACACATAACGGTGTTGCAGATGGACATTTTGGGCCTAATCGAGTAACTAAGACCATTCTATTCTCAGGACTTTGGTGCCCACTCTTCATGTGGATGCACATACCTATGTAAAGAGATGTGACACTTGCCAATGTGCACAATATCCAATCAGAAAAGACAAGATGCCTTTGAGACCAATGATGGGAGGATGCACATTCTCAAAGTGGGTTATAGACTTTGTCGGTCCTATTAACTCCCCCACCAGAAACTCCCATGCAAAGTACATTATTGTAGCCACAGATTACCTTACAAAGTGGATAGAAGTAAAAGCCACGACAAAGAATGATGCTCAAATGATGGCTAAGTTCTTATTCAAGAATGTGATACTAGTTACCAATAGAGTTAGTAATGATAGAGGCACACACTTCTTGAATGAAGTTATTGAAAACCTTCTCCAAGAATTCTTGGTGATACATAAGAAGTCTACCCCCTATCATCCACAAGCTAACAGATAAGATGAGAGCACAAATAAGATCCTATGTAATGTATTGACAAAACTAGTAAATAATAAACACTCTGATTGGGATAAAAAACTTCATCATGTTGTTTGGGCTTACCAAGTTGCCTACAAAATGGTACTCAATGCCACCCCTTTTTAGATGGTCTTCAGATAGAATGTTGTGTTACCATTAGAATTCTTGATCCCGACTTTAAAAGTAGCACAAGACCATGAGTGGAATGCACATGAGCTGTCCTCAAGGATATTTGATCTAGAACACTTGGGTGAGACCAGGCTATGAGTGACAATATGAATCTATGTTGCAAAGAAAAGGCAAAAGGCATACTTCGATGCACACAAAGATAAAGTATTGAAAGAGTGAGACTTAGTGTTGGTTTATACACTAAAGCAACATGCCCACAAATTGGAAAAATGAGGATATGGACCCATGGTCATTAATAGAATTTCCACTAGCGGTGCAGTTCAATTGGCCACTCTAGAAGGTGGCATCTTGCCAAGCTATATTAGTGGATGCCGAGTCAAGCTATATCAAGAACCTCTTATAGAGGATATGCTAATGAGACTTTTCACTGCTAAGAAAAAAAAGGAGAAGAATAAGGGTTAGAGAAGAAGAATTAAGGGTTAGAGAAGAAGCACAAGCAGAGGCTAGAGAGCAGATTAGGTGAAATAAGTTAAGGTGACGAGGCTTAGATATCAATTCCAATGACCCAAGATATCACATGGCCATGTTCGAAACATTGGGTGTAATTTCTCCTCTAATAATCGACCGACATCCCTTTGTGACCATAGAGGTAGGACAAGGAAAGAGTGTAAGGACTATGAGAGACTTGATTGATTCAGGTGCAACAATTAGTGCAGTTATATTCTCATACTATCAAGATCTAAAATTGAATATCAATTCCACAAAAGCATATCTCATAGGATTGGTAGGTGTGGAAACCCCTTGTTTGGAGGAGGTGGAGCTTCCCATCTAACTTCAAGATGTCCCATGATATTCAAAATGCTAGTGTGTCAAGATGAGGACCTTATGGAACCACTTGTCTTGGGTCAAGATTGGATCTATGACCATGCAATCAACTTAAACCTAATAAGTAAACTTCTTCAAGTTTGGGTACATGAACAATTCATTACATTAGAATTGGATAATTGCATGATCACAAATCTAGATATCTCACATTCTCTTAGTTATTCTAACACTAATCTTAGAGAAGAAGATATTGTATGTGTCAAAATCTCTATGATGCAGAAGGACTCAGTCATGGAAGAACAAGCTCGAAGGCAAGTGGATCTCTCTCCTCTTTCAAAGACTAACCTAGCCACAATAGTTCAATCAAAGAGGCAAGCATAACAGTACAAGATAATCGCTATATCAAATAGACAAACAAAATTCAAACTAAAGAGCCAACCACGAGGGATACAAAATGTGTGAAACCATCCAAAGATGAAGAGGCCATAGGTGATCTCTATGCAATCAAACATTGTTTTAAAATGGATCACTATAAGGGAATGACCAATTTTCACTCAACCATCAATTTAGTACATCATTTCAACATCCAATTGATACCTCAAAACAAAGATGACATCAACATTAGCAAGTAACATCGGAAGCCTTGATGTGCAAAAACCATGTGCCTTTGGCATAACCCCATCTTTTGCACCATTCATGTCATGCATTTCCATAGTATGCATTAATATAGGGCCACATTACAAGGCCATGCATTGACACAATTGAGAATCCCAGGCACATGAGACACATTTTGACACATGTAAACTATTTTATTGATACTAACCTTTCTTTTTGTTTTGTGACATTCTTTCCAAAAGAAAAAAAGAAACTACAGATGGGATAGGACCATGCACTCGAAGAATCTCATCGGCAAACCATTAACAAGGACATCCATCAACAATGAAAGATAAGCCAATGGCCAATCACCTTGATGGGATTACAACATGTAGATCTAAATATCGACGGACCTGGATCCATGGTTAGGTAAGAATCCCCTACTTTTGCAACAATATAAAAATGATAGATTAGGAAACCTCTTCATTAGCATACCCTTGAGCACTTAGCTCAAGACCCAATTTTTGCACCATACTTCTTACAATGCATTCCCCAAGTAACCATGCATAGGGCCACATTACAAGGCCATGCACAAGGCACATATTTTCTTCAACGCATGCACTAACACACTTGCCCATCATTCATTATGGGCTATGAGGACTTGGCATGAACACTGTGAAAGCCATGTTTGAAAGATCCAAAGGACATCAAGGTTACAACATCAGTACCTAGGAAGCAATTCACAACCAATAGCTGTTCAAAACCAACGTTGACAACCTCTTTTGAACAACTCAAAATCTTTGGAAGCTCACAAATACACCATAATGCTGGAAACCAAGGAAGAAGTACATACAAAGGGAATAAAACTTGCAAAGGCTAGTAGTGGCATAATTTAGAACAGAACAATAGATCCCACTACATTTTGAAGACAAACTGCTCTTGTGGATACATGATGCACACTACCTCTCAGAGTACTACATGGAACACCCACTCCAACAAGGGTCTATCAGGGACGACAAAATCGAGAGGGGGGGTAGTGTTGACACTCTAGGTCAAGCACAAGGCAGAAGAATGCATCAAAAATAGGGAGCATGTAGGGAGCTCCAAGAAGTGCATGTCAAATTTTTAGAAGAAATCCCTATAGAAATAGTGATTTGGTCACTAAAAACCATTATAAATATCATTTCACACTTTTGCAAGTCCATTTTGTTCAAGTCTAGAGTCCTCAAGCTTGAAGAGTATTAGAAGTAACTACCTACCAATTTTTGTAATTTTTAGACTTTGTTTGAGCCCTCAAATAATCCCTAGAACCTAATAACTAGGCCACACACTAGGTCTGGACATGGCCAAAACTAGTCAAAAGACTATAAAAAGAGCTTGAGAGCTCATTTTTGGGGTTAGCTTGTTAGAGATTTGGCTTTTGAGAGATTGAAGCTTCTATAAGAGAGTTCTTTTGCAATTCAGGACTTCCATTGTTCATATGTTTGTTATTTTGCCTTGTGTGCATGTGTGTGTGTGCGTGCATGTATGTGCTTGTCACTCACATTTTCTCATCACAATTGCTCCCGATCTTCATATCGTCCTCACTTCTCCACGGATTGACAAGTAAAGGAGGTGGTGCTCATGCTTGGACTACACCATAGCTAAAAATTTTTTGAAGCAAGAAAAAACCTCATTCTTTGCTTTCATAGGATATATCCATGTATGGAGAGTAGCATCATCAATGAAGGTAAAAAAATATACATGCTTCCCAAAAGATGGAGCCTTGATGGGTCCACATACATCACTATGAACAAGCAGTAATTTTCTTGTAGTGTGTGTATGACTACCTTTTGAAAAAGAAGCACGATGCATTTTTCCAAGAATGCAACCTTCACATGCATGCTTTTCAATGGTCTCAAGTTTTTTCAAACCAACAACCATGTCCTTCTTTTGCAAGTAAAGCAAACTGTTGAAGTTCAAGTGACCAAAATGAGCATGCTAAAGCTTCATTTTAGCCATGGAAGAAGTATGAGCAACAAAGGCATTTGAGGCAGCCCTCTTGTATCTATCCATGCCATCTAAACAATTCATAATGTATTGGACATCATGATAATATCACCATTGTTGAAATCATGAACCATACCCTTATCATCAACAAAGTGTTCATGAAGTCTAGTTATGGCAATCAACAAAACTAAAATTAAGTTCTTCTTGATATTGGGTACATCTAATGCATTTTTCAACAAAATCACACCTCCATTTGGAGCCATAAGCTCAATTTCTGCTACTCCAATGATAGGATAATAGGCATTGTTTGCACACACCACATGTCCTCCTTTGGGTGCATCTTTCAAGGATGGAAAAAGTCTTTTGCATGAAGTTATGTGCTTTGAATCACCACTATCAAAGAACCAATTTAAATCAGCCTCACTCACAACCATACATTTAGAATGCAAAGATGCATCATAATGACATGTAACAACTCATTCCCGAAAATCTTGAGCCATGTTGGCTTCATCATTCTTTGTATTTGAAGAATTTTCAGCAATAGACATGCCGTATTCCTTCTTCTTTTCATTGCACTTAGCAAGCTTTCTACACTCATCAATATATGACTAGCCTTTTGGTAATATTTGCATCTATTTTTCTTTTGAAAGTCAATATCTTTAGAGGAATGATTGGAAGAGGAAGGTTAAGGCTTTGGTTTTGATGAACCCAAAGTTGAACCATACTTTCTTTTTCCCTTTTTGTGAGATTGCAAGTGCTTGTGTTCCCTCAATCAAACCACTCCTATTCACTCTAGATTGATCTTCTTGCAAAAGAAGAGACACAACCTCATCAAATGCATACATATTGGGATTCCCTTTTGCAACCAAACCGAGTGTACTCACAAATTCTTTGAAAAGTTTTTGGTGATCATTTCAACAATGTAGAGATGAGTGATGCATCCAAAATAATCTCATCTATGTTTGCCAATTGCTCTTTCAAGTCCTTAATGCGTGTCACATACACATCCAAAAACTCATTTTCAGCCATACATATATCCTCAAGTATATGCCATGCTTCATTAAGCACGACATATAAAGAAGAAAGAGTGTCCCGTGCATGTATTGATGTAGAACATGACTGAATATATGACGCTTCACAGAAAACACAATCAATGCATGAGGGTGAGCATCTTTTCCATCCCATCTAAGTTTATTCTGTGTAGGTGGAGAAGGAGTAACCACTATACTTAAAGAAGAAGCTCCATCTGTGATAGTAGACTGTGAAGTAGAAGAACTTGTGAGTCTTTGATCCACATTTACCACTATGTTCTATAGTTGTTTTGCAGCAAGAACATGTTTCATCATGTAAGAACACATTGGATAACTTCTCACATCAAGGTTATCCCTAGCTTTACACATGCCAAACAAGTCATTCTTCCTCACCATTTCACTAAAGAACAAGAATGTGACAAGATCTTTACTTCATAAAAGCTAAAATGAGTGTTGAGACTTTAGCTCACAATCCATCACTTTGAAGGCAATTTTGAGTGCACAAATGGTTTCAAAATGGGGGTAAAACCCAAGTGCAACTGCAAGGATACCACTGTTAGGTGTGTGTAGAAGTGCAAAAGACACATGAGAAGCACACACAAGGAGCACAAATGTAGCAAGGCACACGGAGAAGATGGATCGCTGGAATAGCTTTTTCTATTGACAATGTTCAAACCTGAAGTACGAGCTGAATAATATCCCTAAGTACAAAGTACCACCACATATGAGTGTATCAAGAATATGGTAACATGGGGAAAAACATCTAGCCAAAACTAGAGTAAAAAGTGCCCATGTATAGGGGAAAGGTTCACATCAAAGCTACTCAAGGAACACATAAATGTAATAGGGGTAGAGGGTAATTGTTTTCTATCCTTGATTACTCATTGCTTAGCAACCAACCTTGTCTAGGTTATAAAAAGCATGTAAATGTGTTAGTAATGATCCCCCCTTAGGATAAACAATCCAAGTAGTCAGGTATCACTCAAGTAGTGAAAGATGTGCTTAAACATCTGCCAATGCTTAACACCTAGGCAATGCATAAAACTTCTCAAGTAAGAGATAATAAACTTAATATCATGCCTCATTATGCACAAGTAAATCAAGCATCCAATAGATTGTTGATAGAGAACAACATCAAATGCATCACCAACATCATGAAGACTCAACCACAAACTATTTTCCATGGGAATCGTGATAGGTTTGAAATCTTCAAGGCCAAAATGTTGCAATGATGTGTCAATATTTTTTTTTGGCACAAGGCTTCTGCCCCATCAACTTGCATAAAGTAAACGTCTAGATAATGATACAAATGCCCCAAATCTGACATCAACTTATCCTCAACAACCAACAACTTATCCTTAATAGCAACATATGGAGTACATTCCTTTCAGCCATAGCCACTGACTAAATACCTTGATGCAAAATGTGATAGTGCATTTAGAGGCCGAAATGAGCTCAATCGTGAGTACGAGTCTTATTTTTACATATAAGATTACATTTTTCTATAAAAAAGGATTTTTAATATGAAACAAAAGATTTTTTTGACGAGTAATATCAAAATTAAGAAGTTTTATTTGTTTTATATTCTTTAAAAATGGTTCTATTTCTGAATCTTATGTCCTAGAAGAAGATTATATGCATCTCTTTAGCTTTAATTGCAAATCACATGCATTTATGCACCCCATATGTGGACCTCAAGTTTTGAAACACAATCATTGTTTTTCTCTCAAGATTATGTCTATGTCCGTTGCATATGTGTATGCTCATCAAAACCTTGTATACTAAATCCTTGTGTATGTGTTTGAATCCGTTCGAGCATGAGGCTCCTTGACAAGTATAAGTGTCCTAGATGCTTTACTTTAAAATTTGATGTTAGCCTTTGATAGATATGATCATGTCGCTTAATCACATTTCTAAGCACAATCTATTGATCCTACCTCAATGCAGGAGCTAGTGGTTAGGGGTGTGGAGATATGTCATAAAATTGTCTGGTGCCAAAAAATCACATTTTCAACAAGTGTGTTTCAAAATGCAAGGAGCTTATGGTATTTTCTCATCGAGTGTCCTCGTCACACTCTAAAACATAGGCCTTGCTGCATTCTAATGTCTAGGTGTATGGAGAGGGATATGCTACAACTGCCTTGTCCCTTATAGAAATCACATTTATAATGAGTGTGTCTTTTAAAACACGAGGAACTCATAGCTTTTTCTCATTGAGTGTCCTCATTACATTCCAAACCTTATGCCTTGGTTCATTGTCGAGCTCTCTTCGATGTGCTTTGAATCAACATCTAATCATTTAGGCTATTAATTTACATACCCACAATGGAAAAGCAAGGGATTTTATGCTATTTCGTGATGTGTGATGGTCGGATATCAAAACAACACCTAATGATTTAGGCTATGAAGCTCCATACCTACAACGTAAAAGTAAGGGAATATCAGGCATATGATGATGTGTGTTTGTTGGTGGTAGTTGATCAACACATGCTAATGTTTACTTTTATGCTCCTCATGCCTTATCCTTACAAGTTCGTGTTGTATTAGGACTTGTATGCACCGTCAGATGGACTAACATACCTCACATAGACTTGAGTACAATCACATGGAAGATATTTCATAAAACAAGCAAGCAAAGGTTGAAGAAGTTCGGAGGTGAGCAAGAACAAAGAACAAAGTTGGGAGGTAGCATGGACAAAGAAATACATGAGTGGATTAAGAATTTCCAGTGTGCAAGGAGAGACCCCTAGTGGAGTATGCTACCCTTTATCATGTGTCGTTAATTCCACAATGGCTGCTCCATTGGTAGAATTTATGAGATCAGGAACACTACCAAGCAAGGCTAGTCTAGCAAGAAAACGAAGCATGGAGTAAGAGGCTCAGGACTATGCCTTAGTAGTAGATAACCTATACCGAAGAGGAAAAGATGGTTACTTAAGACTTGCGTGCATGAATGAGACTATTTGTCCATCTTACAAAGTGGGTAGAAGTAAAAGCCACAACAAAGAATGATGCTCAGATGACGGCTAAGTTCTTATTTGAGAATGTGTTCACCAGATACGGGTTACCAATAGAGTTAGTAAGTGATGGAGGTATGCACTTCTTGAATGAAATTATTGAAAACTTCTCCCAGAATTCTTGGTGTTACATAAGAAGTCTGCCCTCTATCATCCACAAGCTAATGAACAAGCCGAGAGCACAAATAAGATCCTATGTAATGTATTGACAAAATTGGTAAATAATAAACACTTTGATTGGGATAAACTGCTTCGTCATGCTGTTTGGGCTTACCGAGTTGCCTACAAAACGGTACTCAATGCCACCCCTTTTCAGATGGTCTTCAGACAGAATGTTGTGTTACCATTAGACTTCTTGATCCCGAATTTAAAAGTAGCACAAGAGCATGAGTGGAATGGACATGAGTTTTCCTCAAGGATATTTGATCTAAAACGCTTAGGTGAGACCAGGCTACGAGCGATAGCAGGAATCTATGTTGCAAAGAGAAGACAAAAGGCATACTTTGATGCACACATCAAGGATAAAGGATTGAAAGAGGGAGACCTAGTGTTGGTTTATACACTAAAGCAGCATGCCTGTAAATTGGAAAAATGAGGATATGGATGCATGGTCATTAATAGAATTTCCACTAGCGGTGTGGTTTGATTGGCCATTGTAGAAGGTGACATCTTGCCAAGCTATATTAGTCGATAGCAAGTCAAGCTATATCAAGAAACTCTTAGAGAGGATATGCTAATGAAAATCCACACTGCTAAGAAGCAAAAAGAAGAAGATTTAAGGGTTACAGAAGAAGCACAAGAAGAGGCTAGAGAGTGCATTAGACAAAATAAGTTAAGGCGATGAGGCTTAGATGTCAATCCCAATTCCCCAAGATATCACATGGCCATGTGCCAAACATCAGGTGTAATTGCTCCTCAAATAATCTATCAACATCCCTTTGTGACCATAGAGATAGGACAAGGAAAGAGTGTAAGGACTGTGAGAGCTTTGATTGATTCAGCTACAACAGCTAGTGCAATTAGATTCTCATACTACCAAGATCTAAAATTGAACATCAATTCCGTAGAAGCATATCTCATAGGATTGGGAGGTGTGGAAACCCCTTGTTTGGGTGAGGTGGAGCTTCCCATGTACCTTCAAGATGTCCCATTGATATTCAAAATGCAAGTGTGTCAAGATGAGGACCTTATGGAACCACTTGTCTTGGGTCAAGATTTGATCTATGACCATGCTATTACCTTAAACCTAAGAAGTCAACTTCTTCAAGTTTGGGTACATGAACAATGCATTACATTAGAACTAGAGAATTGCATGATCACAAATTCAGATATCTCACATTCTCTTAGTTATTCTAACACTAATCTTAGAGAAGAAGATGTTGTATGTCTCAAAAGCTCTATGGTGTAGGAGTCACTCATGGAAGAATAGACTTGAAGGCGAGTGGATCTCTCTCCTCTTTCAAAGACTAATGCAGCCACAGTAGTTCGACCACAAAGGCAAGCAAAACATTATAAGAAAATCGCTATATCAAATAGACAAATAGAGTTCAAGAAGAAAGTACTTTTGGGCATGAATCAAATCTGGGTACAAAAAGAAGATCAACCACTAGCTTTGCCACAATAATTCCCATCCAAGCAGGTCAACCATGCCAAAAGAAGAACCAAGCAACTAGGACAAGCTCAATCACAAGGTATTCAGAAAATTTGGGTGCCTAAGAAATTAGCTACAAATCAACAGGGGCAATTACACATGTGGGTACCCAAGGTACTCTTACATGCACAATACCCTATGCTCTCCCTCATAAGAAAAATCTCAATAAAGAATCCCAGGAGAAGTAAGAGTCAAAACGAAGCAACGAGATCAAAAGAAGATCAACTCACCTCTTTGGCACTAGTAAGAAGAAAATCAACAATGGTACGGGTTTGGAAGCCAAAAGCACTAGTAACCCCCATAGAACCAAAGAGCCAACCATTACGAATACAAAATATGCAAAACCATCCAAAGATGAAGAGGTCACATGTGATCTCTATGCGATCGAACACTATTCTAAAATGGATCCCTATAAGGGAATGATCAATTGTCACTCAACCATCAATTGAGTGCATCATTTCAAGATCCAATGGATACCTCCAAAAAAAGATGACATCAACATTAGCAAGTAACACCAGAAGCCTTGACATGCAAAACCATGTGCCTTTGGCATAACACCATCTTTTGCACCATTCATGTCATGCATTTCCACAGTATGCATTAATATAGGGCCACATTACAAGGGCATGCATAGACACAATTGAGAATCCCAGGCACATGAGACACATTTTGACATATGTAAACTATTTGATTAATGCTGACCTTTCTTCTTATTCTGTGACATTGTTCCAAAAAAAAACTAGTGATGGGACAGGACCATGTACTCAACGAATCTCATCAGCGAACCATCAACAAGGACATCCATCAACAATGAAAGACTATCCAATGGTCAATCACCATGATGGGAGTACAACATGTAGATTTAAATATCAACCGACCTGGTTCCATGGTTGGGTAAGAATCCCCTACTTTGGCAACAATATAACAATGATAGATTAGGAAACCTCTTCATTAGCATACCCTTAGAGCACTTAGCTCAAGACCCAATTTTTGCACCATACTTCTTACAATGCATTCCCAAGTAAGCATGCATAGGACCACATTACAAGGCCATGCACAAGGCACATTTTCTTCAACCCATGCACTAACACACTAGCCCGTCATTCATTATGGGCTATGAGTACGTGGCATGAACATTGTGAAAGCCATGTTTAAAAGATCCAAAGGACATAAAGGTTACAACACCAGTACCTAGGAAGTAATTCACAACCAATAGCTGCTCAAAATCAACATTGACAACCCCTTTTGAGAAATTCGCAATCTTTGGAAGCTCACAAATACACCATAATGCTGGAATCCAAGGAAGAAGTACATATAAAGGGACTAAAACTTGCAAAGGCTAGTGGCAACATAATGAAGAATAGAACAATAGATCGTGCTACATTTCTAAGACAAACTGCTCTTCTGGATACATGATGGACAGTACCTCTCAAAGTACTACCTGGAACACCCACTCCAACAAGGGTATGTCAGCGACGACAGACTCGAGAGGGGGGTAGTCTTGACACTCAAGGTCAAGCACGAGGCACAAGAATGCATCACAGAAGTGGACACACAAGAAGAGGGAGCATGTAGGGAGCTCCAAGAAGAGCATGTCAAACTTTTAGAAGAAATCCCTATATAAACACCGATTTTGATCACTAAAAACCATTATAAATATCATTTCACACTTTTGTAACTCCATTTTGTTCAAGCCGAGGAGTCCTCAAGCTTGAGCAGTATTCGACTTAGCTACGTACCAATTTTTGTAATTTTTAGACTCCGTTTGAGCCCTCAAATACACTAGGTCTGGACAGGGCCAAAACTAGTCAAAAGACTATAAAAAGAGCTAGAGAGCTCATTTTTGGGGTTAGCTTGTTAGAGATTTGGCTTTTGAGATATTGAAGCTTCTATACGAGAGTCTTTTTGCAATTGAGAACGTCCATTATTCCTATCTTTGTTATTTTGCCTTGTGTGTGTGTGTGCATGTATGTGCTTGTCACTCACATTTGCTCACCACAATTGCTCACGATCTTCATATCCTCCTCATGTCTCCATGGATTGACAAGTAAAGGAGGTGGTGCTCACGCTTGGGCTACACCATAGCTAAAATTGTTTTGAAGCAACAAAATACCTCATTCTTTGCTTTCATAGGACATATCCATGTATGGAGAGTAGCATCATCAATGAAGGTAACAAAATATACATGCTTCCCAAAAGATGGAGCCTTGATAGGACCACATACATCACTCTGAACAAGACACATATTTCTTGTACTGTGTGTATGACTATCTTTTGAAAAAGAAGCACGATGCATTTTTCCAAGAATGCAACCTTCACATGCATGCTTTTCAATGGACTCAAGTTTTCTCAAACCAACAACAATGTCCTTCTTTTGCAAGTAAAGCAAATTGTTGAAGTTCAAGCAACCAAAACGAGCATGCTATCCATTTCAGCCATGGAAGAAGTATGAGCAATAAAGGCATTTGAGGCACCCCTCTTGTATCTGTCCATGAGATATAAACCATTCATAATGTACTGGACATCATGATAATATCACCATTGTTGAAATCATGAACCATAAACTTATCATCAACAAAGTGTACATGAATTCCAGCTTTGGCAATCAATGAAACTAAAAATAAGTTCTTCTTGATATTGGGTACATCCAATGCATTTTTCAACAGAATCACACCTCCATTTGTAGCCATAAGCTCAATTTCACCTACTCCAATGATAGCATAAGAGGCATTGTTTGCACACACCACATGTCCTCCTGTGGGTGCATCTTTCAAAGATGGAAAAAGCCTTTTGCATGAAGTTATATGATTTGAAGCACCACTATGAAAGAACCAATCTGAATCAGTCTCACTCACAACCATACATTTAGAATGCAAGGATGCATCATAATGACATGTAACAAATCATTCCCAAAAATCTTGAGCCATTTCCTTCTTCGTTTCATTGCACTTAGCAAGCTTTCTACACTTATCAATAACATGACTAGCCTTTTGGTAATATTTGCATCTCTTCTTCTTTTGAAAATCAGTATCATTAGAGGAATGATTGGAAGAGGAAGGTTGAGGCTTTGGTTTTGATGAACCCAAAGCTAAACCATACTTGCTTTTTCCCTTTTTGTGAGATTGCAAATGCTTGTGTTCCCTCAATCAAACCACTCCTATTTACTCTAGATTGCTCTTCTTCCAAAAGAAGATACACAACCTCATCAAATGCATACATATTGGGATTCCCTTTTGCAACCAAACCGAGTGTAGTCACAAAGATTTTAAAAGTTTCTAGTAATCATTTCAACAATGTAGAGATGAGCGATGCATCCGAAATAATCTCATCTATGTTTGCCAATTGCTCTTTCAAGTCCTTCATGCGTGTCACATACACATCCAAAAACACATTTTCAGCCATACATATATCCTCAAGTATGCAACACCTGCTTCATTAAGCACGACATACAAAGAAGAAAGAGTGTCTTCTGCATGTCTTGATGTAGAACATGACCGAATGTGTGGAACTATATGATGCTTCATAGAAAACACAATCAATGCATAAGCTTGAACACCTTTTCCATCCCACCTAAGTTGCTCCTGTGTAGTTGGAGAAGGAGTAACCACTATACTTGAAGAAGAAGCTCCATATGTGATAGTAGACTGTGAGGTAGAAGAACTTGCGAGTCTTTGATCTACATTTACCACTATGTTCCATAATTGTTTTGCAACAAGAACATGATTCATCACGTAAGAACTTGGATAGTTGGTCACATCAAGATTATGATCAGCTTTACACATGCCAAACAAGTCATTGTTTCTCTCCATTTCACTAAAGAACAAGAATGTGACAAGATCTTTACTTCAACGAAAGCAGAAATGAGTGTTGAAACTTTAGCTCACAATCTGTCACTCTGATAGAAATTTTGACTCCACAAATGGCTTGGAAATGGTGGTAAAACCCTAGTGCAACTGCAACAGTTGGAAATGTTTCTTGGTAAATCATTGTTCTATGGTCTGAAGTCAATTTGCACTCTTAAAAGTGAGTGCCTATCATGATGCAAAAAACCAAAACTTGAGAGGTAAAGTAAATCAAGCATCCAATAGATTGTTGATAGAGAACAACATCAAATGCATCTCCAACATCATGAAGACTCAACCACAAACTATTTTCCATGGGAATCGTGATAGGTTTGAAATCTTCAAGGCCAAAATGTTGCAATGATGTGTCAATATTTTTTTTTGGCACAAGGCTTCTGCCCCATCAACTTGCATAAAGTAAATGTCTAGATAATGATACAAATGCCCCAAATCTGACATCAACTTATCCTTAAGAACCAACAACTTATCCTTAATAGCCAACATATGGAGTACATCATTACTTTGAGCCATAGCCAGTGACTAAATACCTTGATGCAAAATGCGATAGTGCATTCGAAGGCGGAAATGAACTCAACTGTGAGTACTTTGTGATGCTTATTTTTACATATAAGAATAGAACTTTCTATGAAAAAGGATTTTAATATGAAACAAAAGATTTTTTTGACGAGTAATATCAAAATTTAGAAGTTTTATTTGTTTTATATTCTTAAAAAATGGCTCTATTTCTGAATCTTATGTCCTAGAAGAAGATTATATGCATCTCTTTAGCTTTAATTGCAAATCACATGCATTTATGCACCCCATATGTGGACCTCACGTTCTGAAACATAATCATTGTTTTTCTCTCAAGATTATGTCTATGTCCGTTGCATATGTGTATGCTCATCACATGCTTGTATACTAAATTCTTGTATACTAAATCCTTGTGTATGCTCTGCTTTAAAATTTGATGTTAGCCTTTGGTAGATATGATCATGTTGTTTGATCATATTCTAAGCACAATCTATTGATCCTACCTCAATGCAGGAGCTAGTGGTTAGGGGTGTGGAGATAGGTCTTAAAATTGTCTTGTGCCAAAAAATCACATTTTCAACAAGTGTGTTTCAAAATGCAAGGAGCTCATGGCATTTTCTCATCGAATGTCCTGGTCACACTCCAAAACATAGGCCTTGCTGCATTCTTATGTCTACGTGTGTGGAGAGGGAAATGTTAGAGTTGCCTTGTCCCTCATAGAAATCACATTTTTTAATGAGTGTGTCTTAAAACACGAGGAACTCGTAGCTTTTTCTCATTGATTGTCCTCATCGATACGTACAACGTAAAAAGTAAGGGGATTTCAGACATATCATGATATCATGACTTACCCATATTAAGCTCCCAAAAATCCTTCAATTTTGGTTTTTCTTCTTTAATTTACATGCTCCCTAGGCTCGAGGTCACCTTGCTCTTTACAAAATGGATCCTACAACCTCTAAGACATACAAAAATAGGCTTTTTGTTATGAGAATTAGGAGTTGACTCCTAATCTAAGGAAAAAAGGAAATAACATTTTGTGTGCCATGATGCCTAGATCTTCATACATTTCTTGCATGCTCTTCCCTTTGTCTTTGATCTGATTTGTGCTTCGTTGAATAGACAACCAAGTCTATATTTGAGGGTATCCCATGTTATCTCCTTGGTTGATGCTAGCATCATATAAGATTGGAGGTAATATTCACCATGCTTCAGTCGATCACGACTGATAGGAGCAGTCAATCGCACGTAACACCTTAGATCAATGCCCGCGGCTAGTTTTTTTTTGTCCATTTGTTTGAGAGAAGTCTAGCGGCATATGGCCATTCATTAACTCTAGGAATTTCTTTTCTCAATCTCAAGCTTAATAAGCTCCTCTCCTCTCGAAAATTCACCAACGGGCGCTTTCCAAGATTGCGATTTCGATAGAACGGTTACAAAGGGCGATGATGGCTTTTTTCACTCCGCGATAATCTTGAGAAAGCATGTAAAGTCAGCAGTCATTAACTGAAGTGCGAACCTACAAGAGAAACTTCAAGAAGGCTAGTGGTCGACCCATAATTATCTCTCCGTCGTGCAAGTCAAGGTCCTTTTTATGGCTCTAACGACCCCCTCCCTTGTGAGAAGTAACCTCGCCCTGCCCCCGGGAGATCGGTAACTTAGCTCCTATTTTAGAGGGGGGATCTTGTGTCGCCCTTGGGACCTCCAAGGGTGTTGAGCCTCCCTTGTCTCCCTCAGTAGATGTGCAATTCTGTCAATGCAAGAAGAGCTCAAGAAATTTTGTCTCGTCGGATAAGTCTTTGGCCCTAGGCCCCCGCTCGATACTATGCGCAAGTGGCTTTGCAACGAGTTGCTCCCCAGAGGGTTGATTGTTTGTAAGTGCCAGTTCTTATCGGCTGGTCATATGCTTCTAGTCTTTGAGAATCAGGATATGGTGTTTCGAGCCCTTAGTGTCGAAACTTGGCAACTTTGTGCATGTTCAAATGGCCCCCTGATTTTATTCCTGACAAGTCAAAATCTCTCTGGTACCCTTTCTGAGTCAAGCTCACTAACCTGCCATACTTCTTGTACAACTTTGTGTGGGACATTGTTTCTCCTTTTGGCAAGCCCTTGGCATTACGGGATGATGTTGATGGTCTCATTTATGAAGGTGAAAGACATTCCTTCAATGATCGATGCCACCCTCAAATCTACATCGAGGCTGACCTCAGCACGCCACTTCCATCAAAGACCAAAGTGGACTTGGACGAAGGGGATGTCTGCGAACCAGACATTAATTACAAAAACCTACCTAACCTATGCTTTCGTTGTAGCCAACAAGGTCACAGGATTGAAGATTGCCCACTGAGACAAAAAAGCAAGAAAAAACAAGAAGCCTCCAAAAATGCTCAAGACAACAAAGGGGCATTGAATTGCCTAGTGAGCGAAGAGGAAGTTAAGGGCCCCCATAACCCAGAAGCCGATGTAGACGGGTTCACAAAAGTTAGAAGAAGAAGGAAAAGAAGCCCTAGGGTGACATCTGAGAAAAACCATATGCCAGATACCCCCTCAAACAACCTATATTGCAATCTGGAAGAGGAGATCAATGAGCTTGATTACCCAAGTAGGAACCTGTTTGAGGTGGACACTAGCGACAAAGCCCTAAAGATCCCTGAAAATAAAGAAACCTACCAGGAGGGGTACACTACAAGCAAAGAAGACGGCTTTACCACTAGCAACGAAGATAACATGGATAGTGAAAGTTCCATCATTGGATCGACTATTCCGGAAATGGTTTCGAGTTTTTTCCAATAGGAGGCATCCCGCAAGGGGAAACAACCTATTGAGCTACCCTAGAAAGGCCCCCACAGGAACAAATTGCTAAGTTGGGACCACCTCTCGATGAAAAAGAAAGACGAATCCAAGAAGAGAAAGGATAAGGCCCCCTCTCGCAAAGAGGGTAACTTACAATAATGATCATCATCTCGTTAAACGCTAGATGGCTAACCGACCCCTCAAGAGCGACCATCATTGGTCAATGGCTTCACGACATTAGCCTAAACCCAAAATTTATCTGTATTCAAGAGACTAAAATTGATAGAACATACCTCCAGAAACATCTTAGACTTATCTCCTCCACCCATGTTTGGATTTCGACATCGCACTCGCGGGGGTTCGGTGGGACCGTAATCGGTATTAATCAATTCTGGTTTGAAAAGCTTGAGAACTCCATTGAAGATGAGAGCCATCGATGGATTGCCGTTTCCTTTGGTGCCTCCTCTTGTTTTACTTTAGTTTTTATGTATGCCCCTAATGGGCAGATGGAGAGACTGAACACCTGGGCCTCCTTGGACTCGCTCCCCCATTATGTGCTAATTTGTGGTGACTTCAATATGGTGGAGGACCCTGCAGACAAATGGAATGGCAAGGGCCGGGTCACCGTTAGTCGGGAGAAAGAAACATGGGACAAAACTAAACTGCACTTGGATTTGGTCAAATTCAAAGATTTGAATGGTTTTTCATGGTCAAATCTCCAAGCCGGCGAGGACCTGAGGAAAGCTAGACTGGATAGATGCTATATTGCTGAGAACATTATTCATCAGTGGGGCCACCCTCCCTTCTCGCAATGCACTAACCTCCCCATCTCTGATCACTACCCAATTGTTATCGCTTTCCAACCTTTCATCAAAATCTGTAAGGCTCCTTCGTTCCACGCCTGCACGACCTCCTTCTCTCTCCCCTCTGTCCACCAAGAAATTGTTTAAGTGTGGAAGGAGGTGTTCGCCTCCGGCTCCTCCCTGGAGACGTGCGGTCGATAAGTGGCAGATCATGATTAGAACTAGGAAGATGCTCAAGATTGTTCGACGGGCACGTAGAGAAGCTTTCTATCATAGAATCTAGAGACTTGAGGAGGAAGTGAACAAAGGAAAAGCTCAATCCCAAAAATGGTCTACGAAAAATCAGAGCGCTGCTGACATACGAGGAAGAAGTACAAAGGAAAAATTTTCAAATTTTCTTTAAGGAGTGGGTGGCTGGCAAAGCTGACAAACCCACCAAAGAGATGTGTCGCATCCTTAAAAGGAAAAGAAAATAGAGAATCGATCCCCGTATTGCTAGAATCAAATGGCAATGTATGCAATATGGCAGAAGATAATTTTGGCATCATTGAAGTTCACTTTACGAGACTCCTAGGGATCCCGACCCCCCTCTCCCACCATAGATGCGACTGCATGGCAGCCATATCTAGATTTTCCTCTCATAGGATCCCACTCAATCTTTGTACCGTGCTCGATGCCCCTATCTCGAAAGCAAAAATCATTGAAGTCATTGATGCCCTCCCTTGTGGTAAAAACCCAGGGCCGGATGGGCTCACTAATGAGTTCTTTAAGTCCTTCAAGTTGGTGGTCGCCACCCCTCTTTGTCTGGTCTGGCAAGAGGCACTCGAGTTTGGCGCGCTTCGGACTTGTCTCAACAATGGCATTATCAAGTTAATACACAAAAAAGGGGAAAAGAATAAAATTGAGAATTGGCATCCGATTACGATTCTCTAAACGGGATATAAGATCATTGCCAAAGTCATAGCCAACAAAATTTCCAACCATATGAGAGTGTGGTTAACCGAGGACCAAAAAGGTTTCATCAAAGGTAGGTCAATTTTGGAAACCATTATAGATATTTGGGAAGGTCTCGACTTTGCTGCAAATGAGTCAAGACAAGATGTGGTCTTCCTCAAGATCAACTTTGATAAAGCCTACGATAGGCTAGAATGGGACTATATTCTGCAGTCACTTAAAGATCTTGGATCTAGCCAGAAATTCACCAAGATGATCTCCGCCCTTTTGGGAAACGCATCTACTCAAATCAATATAAATGGAAAACTTTCGAAGGCGATCAAACTTAGAAGATCGATTAGATAAGGGTTCCCGTTGGCTCCCCTTCTCTTTGCCATTGCCATAGAAGGTCTTAGCCAACTGGTGGAAAATCAGGTGGAAGCAGGTAATATCAAAGGCCTTCGATTGCCTCATGACCACGGGCAGATCACCATGAGACTTTTTGTTGATGATATGAACGCGTTTGTCCACAACGATAGTACCAGCCTGGAGATGTTTTGGAGGTGCCTGGATACTTTCTACGAAGCCTCTGGATCCAAAATCAACCTTTCTAAGACCGTTTTCAGAGCTATTGTTGGGATCCAGACTGACCTTCTCATTGATCATGGGTGTCAAATCATTTTGCAGGGCCAAATTTTCTGGCTTCTTGGGATTTCCTTGGGGTTTGGAAGTATTTCGATGGCGTGCACCACACTGGACTCTCCTTCTCGAGAGCTCCACGACGATATGCTCAAAGTTGAAAACCGAGCTCCTGTCGCCACACACAGTACTCCGCACAGATGTTGTAGAATACGCAGAAAACGTAGTACACAGGGAGCACGAAGACAGACTTCTTAGGTCTTACAAATGCGGTCAAACTTACAGTCTGTGACTGACCAGGCCACTATATGTTTTATTAAAGAACATATACAAAGAAGTGTCCGGTGGCCATTTGGCCTTTCACATGGACACTAACGGTAACAATCTCCCACTAAAGGCCAATATGGCCAGAGTAACTATGGGAGAAAAAAGAAAGAATGATAAAAAATACCTGAGTGTAAGTATACAAACTATACCTCCCACCTGATGGGCATGTTACACAGTATACAAGTGACTGCGTAAGATCAAGAATCAAGTAACCCCCATCAAGTGACAACAGTGTCGAAAGCTATCCTGTGGTAGAGCTTTAGTCAAAGCATCTGCAGCATTATCTCGAGTGTGAACCTTCTCAAGAATAATGCTCTCAGTGGCTAAGCAATCTCTAATGAAGTGATACCTCACCTCAATGTGCTTGGTCTTTGCATGATAGACCGGATTCTTAGCCAAAGCAATGGCACTCTGACTATCACTGAGCAAGTGAGGTACATGCTGAGGCAAACCCATATCACAAGCAAGACGAGAAAGCCACAATGCTTCCTTACATGCCTCACTTGCTGCAACATACTCTGCTTCTGTGGTGGAAACAGCTGTACATTCTTGAAGACGAGATCTCCAAGAGATAGCACCTCCAGCAAAATGAAAAATGTACCCTGATGTAGACTTACGATTGTCTACACAACCAGCATAGTCAGAATCTGTGTAACCAATAATGGATGCTTTCCCTCTACCTAAGCATAGACACTTGTCCTTAGTGCCACTCAGATATCTCAAAATCATTTTGACCGCTTCCCAATGTTTCTTGCCAGGATTAGACATATATCTGCTCACAACTCCCACTGCAAATGCAATGTCTGGTCTCGTAGCTACCATAGCATACATGAGACTACCAACAGCAGACTGATAGGGAATTTTGGTCATGAATTCCTTTTCCTCATCTGATTTGGGGCAGTCATCCTTGCTCAATTTCACATATGTGGGTAAAGGTGTACTCAATGCCTTTCCACCCTGCATATTGAATCGATGAAGTACTTTGGATATGTACTCACTTTGAGACAAGTATATGCATCTTTTACTCCTATCACGAGTAATGCGCATGCCAAGAATATGTTTGGCATCCCCCAAATCCTTCATATCAAATGTCTGACTCAACTTCTTTTTGAGAATTGACAAATCATAAGAGGACTTCCCAGCAATCAACATATCATCGACGTAAAGTATCAAGCATATCAAGCTGCCATCAGAACATCTCTTTGTGTAGAGACAATGATCCTCATTGCTCCGAGAATAGCCTTGGAGAAAACCTGGGGGGGGGGTGCTCGCTTCGCTCGCACAAAAGGAACAACGCTTTTTGCCTCGAACAGCTCTGATACCAGTGAAGTATTTCGATGGCGTGCACCACACTGGACTCTCCTTCTCGAGAGCTCCACGACGATATGCTCAAAGTTGAAAACCGAGCTCCTGTCGCCACACACAGTACTCCGCACAGATGTTGTAGAATACGCAGAAAACGCAGTACACAGGGAGCACGAAGACAGACTTCTTAGGTCTTACAAATGCGGTCGAACTTACAGTCTGTGACTGACCAGGCCACTATATGTTTTATTAAAGAACATATACAAAGAAGTGTCCGGTGGCCATTTGGCCTTTCACATGGACACTAACGGTAACAATATCTCGATGGAGAAGCGGTGGAACTACGTGCTTGCTAGACTCAAAAACAAGCTAAACTATTGGAGAAGTATGCAAATCAATCTCTTTGGTCACACAATGGTTATCAACATGTTCCTCATATCATCGACCATCTACTTCCTTTCTTGTTGGAGATCGAAAGCGCAAGATATTTCCAAAGTGGAAAGTATTTGCAGAAAATTCCTTTGGACGGGCGACCAAAATAGGAGGGGTGCCTAAAATCAAGTGGTCCATCTGCACCAGCCAAAGAGATAGTGGGGGCCTTGGCATTCTGGACATTGGGTGCATGGCTAAAAAATTAGCGGCAAAATGGATGATTAAGGCATGGTGCAATGGGGAGGCCTCATGGGCCAAGTTGATCTTTAGAATCAAGAACGAGTTGGCTCTCATGGGATTCCCGAATTGGAAGAATCTTGACATTCTGACCTTTTTGTTTTCCCCAATCCCAGTCTTCTTGAAAGGCTCGAATCTTGTGTGCTTCCTATGGAAGAGTTGGAATAAAGTCAAAAGCTTCACAAGAATAAGTGAAGATCGGAAGTGGGCTGCTGGTATCAGACAAAACAACTCTATCTGGTTCCCAATCCATGGCATCCAGATTGTGGAATCTTGGAACATTCGAAATGCCAAGAGGCTATGGAACAAAGGCTTCAAAAAATGGAAACATCTCTGGAAGCAAGACACCAACCAGTGGATCAATTTTGAGGATATTGACCCTAGCATCAACATTTCCTATGAAGAATGGAACACTTTGTAAAGCAAATGTCTCGCCTGGGACCGCTCTAAAGTTCACCTTCTCATGGGGCATGACACACTGAGCTCACTTGGTATCAGATGGCACAATGGTAATTGCCTATCAAAAATCCTGAACATCAAAGAAACCATTGATTATCAGGTTAACTTCAACTAGAAGTGGTGTGTGACGTGGACGAAGCTTTGGTGGGACATGAAGTTCATGGCTATTTCGCATCCTCTCATAGAAGTCAAAAAGTATGTCCCCTTATGAAAAATTCATCATCATGGAATCTGGACCAACCTTAAGGCTAGCAAAATTTGTGGGACACCTTCTTGGTGCAAATGTTGCTACCGATCCATCGAAAATGTTTCTCACATCTTCTTTACTTGTCCCAACTCCAACAGGCTCTGGCAAATTGTCGGAAAGATAATCAAACTTCAAAAACATATCAGTTGGAAGCAAGCTCTGTTGGGAGAAGCGATCAGTTGCTCCACGACTCTCTGGAACGCCATCAGAGGGGAGATCCTATGGAAGATCCTACGGGAAAGATGTGCTTGTAACTTTGGTGACTCCCCCAAAGAGTGGTCGATTGAGAAATCATTGTTCGTCCTTGGCAAAAGGATCGCTAACTGTAAGAAATCCCCCCCCCCCCATCAGGCATCATCAAGTGCTCCTTTTGATCAACAACAAGCTTAAACCCATGTGGGCCCCGCATGAGGGTGATGAGAGGTTAATTACTAATGCCCCTGGTACATTTGCACGAATGATGAACAACATTTTTCTTGATTTCCAAGCTTTTGTTCTTGTATTTTTTGACGATATACTTGTTTACAGTAAGAATGATAGTGAGCATAAGAAGAAAGAACACACTTTATGCTAATCTTGAAAAGAGTTACTTATTTCAACGTAAGCTAGAATATCTAGGACATATTATTTCAAGTGAAGGTGTGCATGTGGATCAAAAAAAGATTAAAGTTATAGTAGAATGGCCTACACCACAATCATTCAATGATGTTCATTCTTTTCTTGGGTTGGCTAGTTTCTATAGGAAGTTTGTTCGAAATTTTTCTTATTTAGCATTGCCTCTTACCTTGTTATTGAAAAAGAAAATAAAATTTGCATCGAGATTTACCCAACAACAATCCTTTGAAAAACTCGAACATGCACTTTCAGATGCACCTACTTTATAGTTACCTGATTTTTCACAACCCTTTCATCTTGTTACTGATGCTAATGGTTCAGGAATAGGTGGTGTTTTAATGCAAAATGATCATCCCATTGCATTTGAGAGTAGGAAGATTAAGCCCTCAGAAAAGAATTATGGTACATATGATAAAGAATTGTTAGCAGTTGTGCATGCTTTGCGAATTTGGAAACACTATCTTATGGGCTCTAAGGTCTTAATTAAAACCGATCAACAAGTTATTAAGCATTTATTAAATCAGCCCTTAGTCTCTGATCGGCATCTTAAATGGGTATCATTCATTCAAAATTTCCAACCCATGATCCAATATTAGCATGGTAAAGCTAATGTTGTAGCTGATGGTCTTAGCCGATTTCCTTCACATTCTATTGTTTTGCATAATATTTCTGGCATCCAAATTCATTCTTTTCAAGAAATGGTTTCCACTTATGCATCTGATTTGTATTTCTCACATGTGTGGTATAACTTCAACAATGGTGCATCTTTATCTGATGAACATTATACATTTCATTATGGTTTTCTTTATTTTCAACATATATTATGAATAACCCAAGCTTTTAAAGATTTTGTCATCAAAGAAATGCATGAACCATCTTACATGGGTCATAGAGGCATACAAAGCACCATTTTTGTCTGCAAACGTTTCTTCATTAATTTCAACATATCATACACAAACACATTAATGTAATTCCTCCATGAACATGTCCATGCATGTGTTTTTACATGGAACATGCTTATTTTCGTTCAATGATGGAACATGTGACTGGCCATCCATGTTTATTTTTATTTTATCAACTGAGATCAGTTGCTTCTTCAATTGAGGGGCATGTTATAAATTATGGAATGTGTTGAACAAGACATTATTGGAGTATTAATTTATTAATGTGTTTTGGTGTTTTTGGTATAGCAGTTGATGGTTCGTGAGGGCATGAAAGGCATGAAAGGGTGGACATCAATAATCCAACTTTAGGGCAGACATCAATAATCCGACTTATAATTTATTTTGTAAATAAGCCTGCATAGAAGGTTCTATTGTTAGAAACAATTAGAAAAGTAGTGGTTAGAATAAGGGTCATTATAGACCGCAAGTGCTGATGTTGAAAGCAAAGGCTTTCTACAAAAGCTACCAACTTTTACTTTCACACATGCTTTTTGAAGACACTCTCATGTAACCAGACTATTTGCACATAGTCAAAAAATCCTATAAATACATGCACTCTCTGAACTACCAAAACAGAGTGCATGGGGGGGAGATTGCACCCATTACTACATTCTGTCTCATCTCCTGGCGTGTCTATTTTTCTATGTGTTTTTTGCATATGTAACCTCTGTGTGCATGTGAGCAACATCTTGATATCACATCAACTACCTGTCAATCTTGGTCTTCATTCCTTTACATTTTCTTAGAATTAGAGGATTCCTATTGTAACCCTAAGTCTTAGTTAGTACTATGCATCTTAGCCTATGCTAGAATTGAGAAAGGGGGTTTATAGTTTTCCAACTTCTAGTCACTTTCTTTGACAAACTCTTTTACCTAAAAAGATCTCACAATCCTTGCTTTGACGTTTGCAGACCTTGTAAGAGCCACGAACACACACAATTTGCTTGATTTCACTTGAAAAATCACCAAAAGGAAATTCAATTTGACAAAAATTCACAAAAATTAACCCTACGATTTTTGCCAAATAGGGAGTCTTTCGCAATAGGCTGATTTGTTGCAACAAACATGATCTATCATGATAGGGTGCTCTACCATGATAGATAGGGTCTATCATGATAGAGGGGGTCTACCGAGTTTGGTTTTCCATGATAGAAGCATCTATCATGATAGGGTGCTTTGTCACGATAGAAAAAGTTTATCATGTTAGAGGGCATCTATCATGTTTCATGTATCGTGATAGGGAGGATTTATCATGGGGGATATCTATTGCGATAAAGTGGTCTATTGTAATAGAGGGATGTCTAACATAATTTTGGTCTATCGCAATAGATGGGTCTATTGTGATGGAGGATGCCTTGTCATGATAGATGGTGGTCTCTCGTAGTAGAGGATCATGTGCCATGGCCTTGCTCTATTGCAATAATGGGGGGTTTATAATAATAGAGTGATCTGTCGTATAGATGGGTGTTTTTCATGATAAAAAGGGGTGTTTCTTGGGTTCAACCTAACCTGATAGGATGTCCCTGTCGCAATAGAGTAGTCTATTGCAATAGAAGGGATTGCTATAGATCGTGATTTTTGTAAATAAAAGCAAAAGCTCTCCGTAAAAGAGAGCAACTTTTTACTTTCATGCCTTCTTTCATAAGCTTCACCCTCATTGTAATATGTATTTTGATGTAATAAAAATCCTATAAATACACACACTCTATAGACTCATCGAAATGAGTGCATGGGGGGTGATTGCACATAATATTGTGTATTGTCTCATCTATTGTGTATCTCTTTTTTCTATGTGTTTTTAGTTTTTGTACTCTCTATGTATGCGTGTATGTAAGATCCTACAACACATGGCATCTCGGTGATTACCTAATTGCTTAGATGAGGATCTATGTGTGTGGTTAACACTAGCTTGAGATGATCTTAGGCTTTGTTGATCCACTTTTCCAAGGTTTTCAGTTGACCTAATAGTTTATGAATTTTGTCCAAATATCCTTTTACTTTTCCTTAGAGTACATACACACCTTGATGTTTGTTCAATAATTACTCACTTGTTCGTTGGTTATGTTCTTCTACCCTTCAGTTTTGTCACACTCATCAACTACTTGTCAATCTTGGACTTGATTCCTTTACATTTTCTTAGAGTTGGAGGATTCTTATCGTAACCCTTATTCCTAATCCTAGTACTATGCATCTTAGCTTAGTCTAGAATTGAGAAAGGGGGTTTATATTTTTCCAACCTCTAGTCATGCTTTGAAAAAGTCTTTTGCAGAGAAAGATCTCCCAAGCCTTTCTTTGATGTTTGCAGTCTTTGTAAGAGTCACGAACACACACAATTTGCTTGATTTCACTTGAAAAATGAATGGAAGGAAATTAAATTTGACCAAAAATTCATAAAAATTTACTCTAAGGTTTCTACCAAACAGGGGGTCTCTTGCGATAGGCCGATTTGTTGCAATAGACATGATCTATCACGATAGGGTGCTCTATCATGATAGATAGGGTCTATCATGATAAAGGAGGTCTATTCGGTTTGGTTTGCCATGATAGAATGGTCTATCTCTATAAGGTGCTTTGTCATGATAGACAAGGTCTATCACAATAGAGTGGGTCTATCAAGTTTCGTGTATTGTGATAGGGAGGGTTTATCATGAGAGCTGTCTATTGTGATAGTGTTCTATTGTAATAGACGGATGTCTAACATAATTTTGGTCTATCGCAATAGATGGACCTATCATGATGGAGGATTCCTTTTCATGATAGATGCTGGTCTCTCACAATAGAGGAACATGTGTTATGACCTTTCTATTGTGATATATGGGGGGTCTATCATAATAGAGTGATTTGACATGATAGATGGGTGTTTTTCATGATATAAAGGGGTGTTTCTTGGGTTCAATCTAACTCGATAGGCAGTCCCTATCACAATAGAGCAGTCTAGCACAAGAGAAGGGATATGTCGATATAGAGCTGGTCTTTTGTGAGTCCAACATATCTCAATAGAGTGCAAATCACAACATCTTCCAAATGCACCTAGTGTGCTATAAAGATGCTAGGTAGTTCTCTACTGTGGTGCACACACAATCTTGAATTACGATGTTTTTTGGTATGTCATGATAGACCGAGGCAATTGGTGAGAATCCTAAACTAAAAAACTATCATACCTGCTTGCAATGCTAGAGATGATGATGAAGTTGTATCCTTTAAGAAAGCATTGAAAACACACAAAATAACAAAGCATACTTGCTCTCTCTCTCTCTCTCTCTCTCTCTCTCTCTCTCTCTCTCTCTCTCTCTCTCTCTCTCTCTCTCTCTCTCTTTGTTTGACAAATGAAAATGAGATGAATGAAGGGGAAGGTGTAGATATAGTTTTTGCCTAGTTTTGACCAATTTCAATCACAATATTTGACATGGTTAAGATTTATTTAGTAAAGCTAAAGCGAGGGCTCAAACAAGCTCCAGAAAATATGAAATTTGATACCTAACTTCTACCTAAGCTCCCCAAGCTTCAGGACTCCTGGACTTGCACAAAATGGATCATGTGTTTAGAAAATTGGGTTTTCATACAAAGGATTAGTGATAAAAATCACTATTTTGTATTGAGTTATGTGAATCACATATTTTAATCATGATTGAACTTCGAATTTGAACTACAAGCCTTTATTTACATGCTTCCTCTTCTTTGATGTGTGCTTGCCTCAGCATGGTTATCTGCTCCTACTTTCCCTTAAGTAGCACAACCCATTTACTTTGTAGTCATAACCATGAAAACCTCAAAAGTCATACACACATCCCCCATGTAGAAGCAAGATCCCCTGGCCACTTCAAAACTTCATGTCGCCCAAGTAGATACAACAACACAAAGATTTATAGTTTGATGTCTCATGACCATAAGGCACCGAACACACCACTTCCAAAATGCCAATGAGACATTAAATGAGAAAACCTCTAGACACCACTAAGTTCACCATGGTGCAAAACATAAATTTAGGTAGCTAAAAGCTATGCCAGTTTACCCAGTATAGATAACCTAATATGGTTGGAATGAGTTCGTCTTGCATAATTCATGAAATTGTCCTAGCGCCAATGGTTATCATGAAGATAGATAGCTCCAATGGTGACATTACAAAAATATTTGGCTCACTAAAAGCTTGGTCCCTATAAGTTTTTTTCTTACCCATAAAGAGGAGATTCAGTTTGGGAAAGCACGAGACTTCTTCTTTTTTTTTTTTTAATAAAGGAAGTTCGGCCTTAGCCTACTCTCTCAGACTTGAATTAATTAAAAGGAAAGTACAAGAGAAGGGGACTAGTGCCCATGGGATCCCCCGAATCTCACAGAGCGGGGGTAGGTTTTACAGATTTTAGATGGCATTACAAAGAAGTCCAAAGGGCATTACCATAAATTCATAATGGCCGGTTTGAGTTCTAAATGCAGTCTTAAAAATATCACTTTGCATCATACGAACCTGATGGTATCCCGATTTTAGATCAATTTTACTAAAGACACGAGCTTCTCGTAATTTATCTAAAAGATCATCTATTCGAGGAATAGCGTATCTATTCTTTATTGTGATCTTGTTAAGGGCTCTATAATCAATGCACAGTCGATAAGTTTTATTCTTCTTCTCTACTAAGAGAATTGATGCTCCAAATGGTGAAGAACTAGGCCTTATAAGTCCTTTCTGTAGTAGCTATTTTACTTGGTTTTCTATTTCCTTTTGGTGTAGTGGTAGTTCAGAGGGATAGTCAAACATAAAACAATCCTTATAAGTAGTCATGAAGGGTTTATGTGCATCAGTAAGTGTATGAGTATAATCATTGATGACATTGACAAAAACAATGCATGAATTGAATCCTTTCCTAAATGCATGTTTTACTTGAGTATGATTAATCAATGGAAATGGTTGGAAATCAAGCCACGCAGACAAAGTAATGATTTGACCTTTAAATTCAAAGTTAAAGGTATGTGTATGGTAGTTAATGTGCGGGTTATAATGATGACAAAAAGGCATACATAGTATAACATTGTAAGATTGCAAAGGTGCAATTAAATGTTCATGAATGAACATATGGGCCTATGCTAATTATAACATCTTGCACTTCTCGTGTTATATTATAACGATTACCTTGAAATGCAACTTTTACTTTATACAAGGAAGGAAACATTTTTAATTTAGGTTCTTGTACTAATAAATGTGAAATGAAGTCATGTGAACTACCATCGTCATGTAAAAGTTTAATGAGTTTGTTATTTATAGTACCCTACATGCAAAGTAGAGAATGAAGAGAGGTATCATTACCCAAGGTACTTAAGTCTTCTGCAATAATTCCTTTGTCCAAAGAGGAGGAATTTCTTCATTATGGGCCTCCATGTTATGTTATTGAGCTACAGCTGGTTTCATGTTAAGAGGTTGCAATCGGCACTTTGTTTTTGTATGTCCAGGTTTACCACAATTCCAACAGGTGATTCGTGGTTGCTTTTGTTGGGCATCCATCGCTGAAGTTTGGTAAAGCACATGCTCCTATGCACTTGATTGGGTCATGTTGTTCATTTGAAAAGTTGGCATGCATGTGTCAAGCTACCACATGTGTGCACTTGTAGGACGTGTGAGAACTACCTAGGATCACTTTTCACAAGTTAGCACAAACATACACAAAGGCTTTTCCTAGGGAGAAGTTTGAAGCTTTTTGCAAAGCCTTAGTCTTACTTCCTTTTGTGGATTGATCTCTTTCCACATAGCTTGGAACTTCCTCATACATGAGTGCTAGGTCCCTTTTCACCACATCACTTATAGATGGAATTTGTTGATATATTTTGGTTGTGATGGATATGAACACACTTAGGACCATTGGGGTACTTTTTTGCCTCTTTAGGAGGTTTTTTCCCCGGCTTGTCCATATTCCTATAACCTTAATATGTCACTCATCTTTGTAAATTCACTTGGTAATACATTTAGTATTGTGTTGAGCTCTAAACTAATTCTTCCTTGTGTTGTTCATGCGCTTTTGTAGACCTCAAACTCCAATAGGGACTACATTAACCTATCATTTCCTTTCATCAATGTCCTTGTCTCCTCCATAAAAGTTTCAAGCTCGATCTCTAATGTCCTTAATGCTCTTGCTATTTGCACATTCTGTGGTTCTAATGTAGTATTCTTAGCTTTAAGTGCATCATGATCTACAAATAGTTGGTTAGTTCATTTTATCAGCATTGAGTGTAGTGTTTTGTGAAAATAGAGAACCCACTTTTAACAATATGGCTACCATCTCTTTTTTCAAGTTTTCTTATGTACTAGTCAATTTGGATATTTCTTTTGAAATCACAACATTCATCTCTTTGAATTGCAATAGTTCTTGATTTGTTTCCTCCAAATCCTTGTATGTATCTATCTATTGAGGAAATTCTTGTTCTTCTTGTGCTTGAGGTGGGTTCTTTTACTCAATGCAATATGCACTATGTGTATGATTTATAGAGAACAATAGAGATACAATTAAAATGACACAACTTCAAACATGAACCATCAAAATAAGAGGCACTGAAGCATTAGTTTATTGACGTGATGTGTGGAAGAGGTACAATGTAACTATATAGTATATGTATAAGAAAATAATAGTTACAAATGGTAGCTTCAATGCACTACCAAAGCACACAAGCACTCGGGACTCACTCTGCTTTTCCATTCCTTATGACAAAAATAGAGACCTTAGTCCAAGCCTTGGGTCTTGAGCTGCTGAAGCTAGGTTGAAGCCGTCAATGCACTCCACTCAATGCTCATTGGAGTTTGCTAATGTATTTGTGTCTTGCACCACTTCTATGTTCCTTGTGTTCTCTCTATTACCCATGTTACTCAGTTTCTTCTCTTTATATAACCCACCTATGCTAGGTGGTTACCTCCACTACTTTGACTCTGCTTGAATTTTTTGATAATCTCTCACTCTTAGCCATACTCATGCTTTTGTGGGTCCTTGGCTAGTAGTGGGCTAATAAAGACCAATTCCTCACATAATGATTCTGAGGAAATTAGACTTTGGATTGAAGGATACTAGAACCAAACCAAAACCAATGAGATCCCACCATATAAATAGGTCTAACATGCAAGAGGATGTGCATGATCATGTAGCTAGATGTTTCTGTTTTCAAATCATGTCACCCAAGGAACAGTCCTCTATGAGCTATATAATGATAGCCCCAAATTTGTGTAAACCCTTGATTGAATTCTTAAAGATCAACATATATCCTATAGGGTCTAGTACAACAAGAAAAAGATCTTTGAAAGAAGAAAGTAAGGATTATCTCATTATTGATAATCAACTCTTTAGAAGAGGTAGGGACAGTCAATTACGACTTTGCATCCATGAAGGAGAGTATCTTTCAATTTTAGAAATGCCCCATGAAGGAGTTGTTGCATGTCATTTCTTTGTGGAACCAAACGTGAAGATCATCTTCTTTGGAGGATTATGGTAGTCTTCCTTACATATGGATGCAGAAACATATGTGAAAATTTGTGACATATGTCAAAAGATGAAATACCCCTTGAGAAAAGATGACATGCCACTAAAACCAATGGTGAGTGTTATAGCTTTGTTGAGGTGGGGCATAGATTTTGTAGGACCCATAATCCACCTACATGATGTTCTCATGCAAAATACATCATTGTGGTTATAATTTGATTACCTTACTAAGTGGTTGAAGCTATAGCAACAAGGAGTGATGTGCAAACAACTTAAAAGTTTCTATTCAAACAATCTTTTACAGGATTGGGTCTTCCTATCAAAATTGTAAGTGATAGGAGCACACATTTAATCAATGAAATAATTGAATCACTCATGAAAGAGTTCTTGTTGATCCATAAAAAATTGCTCCCTATCACCCACAAGGAAATGGAGAGGTTGAAATTTCCAATAAGGTTTTATGTACTATTTTGACAAAGATAGTAAACAATGAAAGATCTAATTGGGACAAATGAGTAGAACATGTGGCATTTAGAGTAGTCTTTAAAGTGGCTCTAAAGTCTACCCCATTCAATTTGGTTTATGGTCAGAATGCAATTCTATAGATAGATTTCTTGGTGCCTACTCTTTGAGGGGCTAGAACTATGAGTGGAATCACCATGAATTATCTCAGTAGCTAGACCAAATTGAAAATCTACAAGAGATAGAACTCAATTTGTGACAGGCATGTATGCAGCTAAACAAAGACAAGAAGGATACATTGATGCTCACATAAAACCCTAAAGCAACATGTGAAGAAACTTTAGAAGAGAGGCTATGTATCTTTCATCATAGATAAGATATCTGTTGGGGGTGATATTAAGTTATCAACACTAGATGGCACCATTAATTTAGCAACATTCTTCTCACAATTTATTGGATGCAGTAGTATCAAGGAAGCACTTTTATGTATAGAATACCTTACGTAAAGTTAGGTAGTGGGGAGCAAGAGTACTTAATGATAGATTCACTTTTGGATTCAAGAGCCTCCTTGAGTAGCATCAGAGCCTCCTTGGTGAACAAATTGGGGATGAATGTTAGCCCAAGCAAAGCATATATGATTGGAATAGGGGGAAAGCCCATCTAGTGTATTAGGGAAGTGAATTTATCACTTCATTTGGGTAATGTCTCAATGTGACATGCCTTATTAGCATGCAAGTATGCACACTTAATGAAGGAACTTATCTTAGGGCAATATTGGATTTATGACTATGAGGTCACTCCTAATATAGCACAATGATTTGTAATAGCTAAAATAGAAGTCCAAGAGATTTATATTCTTCTTGAAGAGAGAAACTTATCGCAACCGAAAAATGACATGCAAGCATGTGTGATGCATGAGCACCTACAAGAACTAACTAGGAATGATGGTTCTCATCTTAAGGATCAATCTACTATTGTTTGTACCCATCTAATTGAAATGTCTATAGTCATACACACTAACCCATGGGATCATAATCCCATACTAGACCCCATTCAAACACTAGTAAATCAATAAAAGAGCTAAATGAGGCAAAAAATAAGTGAGGGTTGAGATGCACTAAAGAGATATGAAACAAGTCACCTTGATTTCTAATGGGAGCCCAACAACACCTGAATTAAAGCTAGTTTGGGTGACTATGAAGGAAATTACACAACATCTGCAAGCAATTACCATGCCAAATAAGCAACAACAATAGTACATACCAAGGACAATAAAGACAAGAAGATTTCAAAGGAATCCAATGATGAACCTACAACAGGTGTGGGTACCAAGAAAACTAATGGAAGCTCAACAAAAATGCTTGCAAGTGTGGATTCCAAAAAGAAGTTTACAAACACAGGAAAGGGAGGCATGGATCGAAGATGAAAGAAATAATCAAAGAGAACAACTGCCCTAGAGGAAAAACCATCACTTAGGAACAAAGTAGATAGGGATCAAAGTAGTGGTTAAATCACAAAGCCATCAAAATCAGAATAAACAAAAGAAACAAAGGCCACTTAAGGCCAAAAAATCTGACCAATTAAGAAAAGGCCACTCAGCCATCAAAAGGTAGCTTCACCATATCAATAGTAATGGAGACCAAGATAAACCACAAAGGATGACAAAAAGATATCCAAGGAGACAAAATTTCCTCCTTGTACTTATATATGCTAAATCCATCTAAAGTATGTACATAGGGCCCCCACTAAACTTCTTTGCAATTGGCACCATGCTTTGAATTATCTCTCTAGTGCTGCACATCCTTAGTGAGGAATAGGAAGTTAATTTGTACCTTTAGGATAGGTTACATTTATTTTCTTGTACTCATCAACTCAAAATTTTTTAAGTGAGTTTTAATTGTATAGGCTTCGGCTATACAATTAATGATCACCAAAAACAAAATCTTGGAGAAACATCAAAAGTGCAGAATCAAGGCAGAAGATATGTAGTTGGAGTAATTAAAAAGTAAACATAATTATAAAACATGTAGTTGCAATCTACAGGCGTTTTTGTAAGTTGCATGTGCAATAGAAGATCGGGCTATAATATGTGCGAGATGTTTTTCATGGGACTAGCAAGTTGTTAGGGTTATAGATTAGCAGATAATTGTAAAAACAACACAAGATGACTTTCTAGTAACCTCTCTACCAAAGGAGTGTGTCCTAAAAGAAAGAGGATGGAAAACCTATGAAGGATGATATTTTCCAGGTCAACATTCAGAGTAGGGAGAGAGATCATCATCTCATAGTGTTAAGCTAGGACTTCCATGTGATTCATGATATGCCATTCATCGTAGACATATGAAAAAGTGTAGGACTAGATGCATGCTTATCGTTGCCAATATATATGCCAAATTTGTAAAGATGTGCTCAAGTGATGAACACAATGCATTCGTCTTTGGATCAACCCTCAGTCCCTAAATCAATAGTGAAGGATATCAAAGGAGGATTGAAGACATTTGGATTCATATTTGTGATCATTAAAGAAGAATTGATTTGGTTAAAGATGGAATGGTGAGTATAAAGGATGAAGATCATGACTTCAAGAAGAAGACTTTCATGAACATCATTCAAGTGGACATAGAGGAAGCAATGAGATTAGTACACCAACATTTTTGCTTTCAAAGCATGAATTAGTATACGACCCCCCATAAGATTATTGTGAAACTCTTATCACATGCCATCAAGAAAGTAGGTAATCAAGTCAATTTGATAGCATATATTCAAGAAAGCCTTTTGAAGCAAGGAAGCAATGGAGCATGAAAAAGTCATTAAATAGAGGATTTGTATTGAAACATTTCATTTATCATGTTTTAGACAAGTGAAGTATATTGTTATTAAATCCAACCACTATAGAAATGTGCCAATATATCAAAGGATCAATAATACAAAAACAGAAGAAGAAAGAAAGCACCCCTACGATAGAGACAAGTGACACACCACAAATGTGAGGAGAAATAAGAGCACAAAAATATGACGCATGAAGTCAAGCCACTAAGAAAAAGAGAACTCATGAACTCCCCACCTCAACATTAGCTCAGTCACCACCTCTCATGCAAGAAGATTAGAATGAACATTGTAAGACACTCATCTGTATTGTGAAGGACAAGTCAACTTAATAGTGCAAGGGCATCATTATCAACATGCAAGTGTAATGGGTGAACGAAGACATGTTGGTAAGGTATGAAAAAACAGGTATTGAAGATGATTGTGGCTTATATTCTACAATTGAAAATGAAGATAATGACATTTAAAAATGGAGACCAAACAAAAAGAAGACCCTAATGATGATTGAAATTGGGAAGAATTAAATCAAGTACATGACATTCCTAGAGACCAACAAGAAGATCCATCACATTGAGAAATTTAAGAATAAGTAGAACGAATGAATGAATCTCCAATACGCTCTCCTAGGCCATGTCTTCACTTCACAATACATATCAATCCAACTTCTACCAAGAAAATAGTGTTGGTGGACACCCAACAACAAAAAGGATCAAAACATTTATCTAATTGTTCCATCTTTCACCCACCCAAATGCTTCCTTAACCAAATTGTGAGTAAATTTGATATTATATGTCCACCCTCATAATTATCTTACTACTTCTAGAATTGATGTTTATTCTTGTTAAAAAAGTTAAAGTCTATGATTTGGGTGTCCGGACAATATAGATAGATATGAAATGAGACATCATTAGGTCATTCTTATGTATGGCCAAAGATCTAGATATTAGAACTTAAGGGGTGCAAGGACGAGGTCTTGGGTTAAAGTTTTTGGAGTCTCAAACACACCGACCAAGTGTTGTGATACTCAAAAATTACGTGTTGTGACACCAAACGCAACCTAAATGTCACAATACTTGGAATTTTACAAATCAAAAACAAATTTCAATAATATGTCTGCTCTCCTTTACCTCTTCTCCGCCCTTGTATGTGCTTGAATGCAGCACAATAACCTTGCAAAGTAAAAATTGAGTCTCATGACATCCGATGATTCTCAAAACACCTTGCATGGTATTATTTTAAAACACACACACGCGCACACACACACACACACACACACACACACACATATATATATATATATATATATATATATATATATATATATATATATATATATATATATATATATATATATATATATATATATATATATGTGTGTGTGTGTATGTGTGTGTATGTATGTATGTATTTATGTATGCATGTATGTATGTATGTATGTATGCACGCACGTGTAGGGCTTATCTTAAAGGTGTTGGGTCTCAAATTTCACCTCAAATGGTTCACCACACACCAAGCAAAAATCATGAGAAGTCAAACAACACTTGCATCTCTCTCTCTCTCTCTCTCTCTCTCTGATTGGGCTCTACTCTCACAAATGAGATGTGAATATGACATTGAGAGCTAATGAGCCCTATGCCATGCAAAAATGAAGAATCTATTTGGTGTTTTAATGATGCCCTAGTCTATTATTATCTACTCATAGTTTTAACCCTTACCTCGACAAACCCAATGTACCCTAACTGTAGCAACCTAAGCCGCACACCCATTGGTCATGAGGTATGATGCAAGTGCAAAAAAATGATATTTTTGTTAGTCCAACCTCTCCTTCATGCACATCAACTGTATATGTGAGTTATAACCATCACAAAAGCACCTTGGCATAGGCCCTCATCCTTGACAACAATGCCAAAAATGTGTATACACATCGATAAATGGTCATAGCTAGCAACCACATGGTCTATGAGTACACTCATGGTGGCTTGATTCTACATGCTAAAATGTTGAATTGAGAGTTGACTTGGCCAAGTGCATAAAACCATGTGCACACACATTATGATTAATGCATCCAATATGTACTAAGTGTGAATAACCTCATACAACCACCTTCTACACTTGGAAATGCACCATGATACATGTAATAGTATAAGACATGAAAATGGAGTTTTCTCTGTACTCATGTCAAAATATGGTCAACAATGGGTTCATTTCAAATATCTTCATAGATGCATCTATTAGAAGGCTTTGCAAGCGTTGATGAGTTCTCTCTACAAAGTTATGGCCAAAAAGCCAAGTGTTGACAATCACTTACCTACACTCTAAGACCCTCTACACTTCAGAGAAGTAAGAAAATGCTAAAAAAAAGGTGGATAACCGATAGATAACACTTGTTAGTATAGATTCTAATCCATTGCCATGCACAAAAGCACACGAAAAAGGAGGTAAGAGGCCAAGAAGAACAAGTGATGGGACTCCTCTTTCTTTAGTTAGTTCTTCTTTTATAAATGAAAAGAACCTTTGCAAATGAGTTCAGAGTGACTTATATACAAGTGACCACACTCATTTCCATTCACACTTTGGATGGGCATTCAAAACTTATGCTAAAACCCTAGGGATTAGTTGACTATACTACATGGTTGGGAATGTGACACCAAAGGATTTCTCTTAGTGCACAATTAGAAGAACTCTTTCGCGTGTGTCATGGCATCAACAAGAAGGATTTTTGAGAAAATATAGCTGGTTGAAAAGGGAGATCATCTCATTCGTGATTGCCCTTTATCGACACCTACACAAACCCAATCTGTGACAATTCAAGGCTTTTGTCTGGATTGTGGGAAGGAGCACTTGATACGAGAGTGTCCCAAGAACCCCAGCAATATGCCAAAAATTGCTCCTATCAATGTTATTGGCTTAGTGGTAGACTCCACACGAAGTGTGACATCCACGACCCCGGTGCAAGTCATCACGAGAGCTCAGGCACTTAAGCAAAACCAAGACTTAGGCCAGGAAAATAATGCGGAGGTTAGTGAGATTGAGAGCCTGAATAAGAAGAGAACAAGAGCTTGGAGAGATAGTCGTGAACGTATGAAAAGGCAATGGGCAAGAAAGATGAGTGAACTCGAGGAAAGTCTACGAGAGACCAAGGCCAAAATAATAGAAATCACATCTCAAACACACTCTCACACCCCACCTCCACTACCATCCCCATCACCTTCCATTCCTCAACCTTATAATCCACCACACGTAACCCACCCACCACCCCGAGTAGGATCAATCTTAGCAGATCCCACTCCTGAGGACATAGATATGATGCTTAGAGCATATCAGGCCAGAATCCAAGAAGGGCCAAATGTAATGGATCATGAAAGATGTTACCCTAGAGCTGACCTAGAGCTTGAACGAACTAAGTTGTGTGCCAAGATGGTGGAATTGGCTCAAGCCATGTTTGAGTCCAGTCGCCTTTTCAATTGCTCTAGCTCCACTAGAACACCATTGCATTTTGATGGTCTGTTAGACAGATTGAAGGCGATAATTGCAAAGTCTAGAAAAGGAGCCAACTCCCAGGCTAAGGAGAAGGCAAGTGATAGAATAAGCATTCCTCCCAAGGAAGCTTATGTGCCTAACTCCACTGAACCAGACACCTCTTCTTCTATGAATCGATACTCACCAGAATTCTTACGAGAGATTCAGGAAGAGAAATGGGCTAAAGAAAGTGAAGTTCCTCCTCCCATTGAACTTGTGGATGACACCCAGGATCAATTCCCACAAGACCTTCCTTCCATTTATGGAGAGCACAAGAGTGCCCAATCTCAAGAGAGATTAGACTTTGAGTACAATTCCTTGCAGGAGCTACCCCATTTCACAGGCCCATGGGAAGCAAAGTCCACTTGTATGAGAGCACCTACGATCATGATAAGAAACAAAGACTCAATCATACCTAGGAACACAGAGGTAGTAAAGAATACTAAAGTGCAGTGCAATCTCACTTTAGAAGAGCTACTCAAGGTCAAGCCTGAATTGTGGAAACATGTAGCCAAGCAAGTGCCAGACATGTCAAAACCTCTTTCTCACATAGGATCTCATAGAACAGTGCCGGAAATACCCTTGGACAAGATAGGAGACATGAGCGAAGGAGAAGAAGTAAACACCTATCTCCCTATCACTCATCAGGGTTACACAATCAAGGCCATTTTGGACTTAGGTGCAAGAGTTGCAATTGCTACCACTTCCTTATGGAAACATTGGGGCAAGACAGTACTCAGGCCAACAAGAATGAAGTTGCAAATGGCCGATGGTCACATTGAACAACCCCTAGGGCTACTAGAAGGAATAACTCTCACCACTTGTGGTGTAGAGTTTGAACATACTTTTGCTATATGTGACTTTAGCAAGAATCATGCCTACGAGATGATTATGGGAAGACCCTTCTTGAGGCAATTGCAAGTAGTGCAGGATTGGGGGACAAATTCTTTGTATCTGCAACACTTGGGTGTCACAACCAAACTGAATCTCAAAAATTTCTCTCATAGAGACATGCACCCCATTCAATGGAATCCCATCCACAGAAAGGCTAGAAGATACTACGTTCGTGCATTCCATAGGATCAGGATCCTGATGGATGCATGAAGACACTCACTTATGGATGTGTAAAGTGTCAAAAGAGGAAGAGAAAAGGGAGAAGGCAAGAGAGATAGGTGCGAAGGAAGCGCATAGACCAATACAAGACCCAACCTATGCACCGGTGGTATTTCTCGATGAAGAGTTTGAGCCTCATGGTTGGGCAGAAATCTTAGCAACTATGGATATAGCCATCAATGAAGAGCAATGGACACCCCACTGTGACGAGGATGGCTATGACATTTCAGTCTTCTCCATAGAGCCAATCATGGGAGATTCGGTTCTGGAAGAATGTGAACCTTGTATAGATGCACTCGAGGATGCAAGCGACTCGGATTTAGAGTCAATTATTATGGACCCACCTTTTGCATCAGATGAGGAATATTTCTACGAGGTAGAAGCGCACCCTCAGCGATATGAAGAAACTACGAACGAGGCGAGATTAACCACACAAGTGACCACTAAGAATGAAGACAAGAAGAGAAAGAAGAGAGAAGTCCCACCAGAGGAAGAAGAATCTCTGTTTGAGGTTTGTGTACCTAAGTACCAACCTAGGGACTTGTGGAGAAAGAGACTATACCTCGATCCCCCTCAAGTGCATATAGTGGGGATTCACACTTTATTTATCAATCCGAGGAGTATCAAAACCTAGTCGAGTGTATGAAGACATGAATTCAAATGATGATAAATGCAAATGAGCTTCCCAAAGAGTGCAAATAAGTCTAAGTCTATTCCAAACAAGTGTCAAGAATCTGTGGAGATGCCACGATACTTGGAGCAGCAGCCAATAGTAAATTGAGCTTTTCTCTAGCTCCGAACTCCGAATATAGCAAACAACGGGATCGTTTCGAAGCTCTCAAGAAGATGCATCCAATGCTGGTCTTTTCACTCATATCTGACACTTTTTCTTCAAGTTATGAGCAAAATACTAAGTCATGGGAATGACCTTCCTACACTTCAGCACTTCCTACACTTCACACACACCTTAACAACAGCAAATAAGCACTTTCATGGATAGGCAACACTTCCAAACACTCTTTTCAAGCATCACACATGCACACAAGCTCACAAAGAAGAAGATACAGAGAGGAGAAGACACAAATTCGAAATTCTGTGCTCTTGATTCTCACAATGGCAAAAAGTCTTTACAAAGAGTCATAAATTGACTTATATACATGTGCCCTAAAAAATGGTCCTTTCACACAAGAGACCGGCACTTTATTCACTAAAAGGTTAATTTCCTACTAATTTACATGGGTAAGCTACTAATCTCCATGGGTATGCATCTAGAGGACTCCTCTAGTGCATTTACATCAGAAAATATGTTACAAAATGGCTATGATACAAAAAAAAAGTGTCCAAATCGGAAACATTTTGGGGCCCATCTTTTTCTCTGCTCTTTGCTCTTCTTAGCTCTGCAACACTCTCCCCCTCTTTGTCTCTGTCGTCCCTTGACAAGCTTTGCTTCTTGTCTGCAACTTGTCTAAGTCTTCTGAATACACGCACCCACTGGTCGGAGAAGCGATAAGGACCATCAGAGAATTTGTTATTTTATCCGAGGTATGTCCTTTGCTTCTGTTTGCCCCTTGGTATTCCTTATATCACATGTCTGGGTTGTTGCATTAACTCGGGCTGCCACACACGCCATCAGTGGCTAAGAATGTGGTATTCTTAGTCACTCTCTTTAACTTTTCAGCCTCTACCTCTTTCTAACTTTTGGTCTTCTGATTTGTCCTGTCTTCACACGTCTGACCCTGTTGTATTGCTTTAAGCCTATTTACTTTCTTTTCCACCGCACGCTATCAATGAGAGGATCATTACCTGCCAAGTATTGTCTTGCACTTCTTCATGGATACTTCCTGGCCCTGGTCCGTCCTTCCCTCCTACGTGCTTTTCCTTGACGTGTGCCCCTGTGGGGCTCTGTGCAGAGATGGGTGTTGTGTGCCCCTGCGGGGCTTCTTGCACAGACATATCTTCATATATAATCTTTTTAGTGAAGCTTATTTCTTTGTCTTCTTCTTTTCTTCTTTTTGTTGGATTCTCCCTCAACAAGGTCCCTGAAAATGTCAAGAAATACGAAGTTGAAGACAGGAGAGTCATAATAAGAATGCCAAAATGTGATGCACAAGCAGGAGAGGCCTATGATAACAAAGAAACCACCAAGAAAATAGTGGTAGCCATAGAAGAAGATGAAGAGAGATGCACATACATAGGACACGACCTAAGTGAGGATGAGGAACACGAATTGATAGCCTTGCTGAGAGAATACAGAGATGTATTCGCTTGGAGCTACAAGGACCTGAAAGGCGTAGACCCGGACATATGCTCCCATACGATCCCCATGACCTCAGAAGCCAGACCCTCTAAACAAAAGCCATACACATACAATGACAACTATGCTGCCAAGATCAAAGAAGAGATAGAGCGATTGGTTGAAGCTGGATTTATCTATGAAATTGAGCACACAGAATGGGTATCCCCCATTGTAGTGGTGCCCAAAAAGAACGGCAAGCTATGTGTATGCATTAACTTGAAGAAGGTCCGCCACTATCAGAGATAGTTATCCGCTTCCTATCACTCAACATCTATTAGAAAGGGTAGCAGGCAAGGAAGTGTACAGCTTCCTGGATGGGTTCTCTGGTTACAATCAAGTAGCCATTGCACCAGAAGATCAACATAAGACGGTTTTTGCCACAGAGTGGGGCATATTTGCCTTTCGAGTAATGCCATTTGGTCTTACCAATGCTCCGCTGACCTTTCAAAGACTAATGTGCCATGTATTTAAAGAGTTCTTGAGGACGAATTTGGAAGTCTATGTTGATGATCTCTGTGCTATCCACTGACGAAGAGAAAGTGAGAGCTATCGCAAAACTACCTAGGCCATCACATGGTTCCGCCATCTGCTCGTCAGTAGGATTCTCTTTTCTTGGCTCTACTGGTGTCCCGATGGATGCTTTTTGTTCTGCTTTAGTTTCTAATTGGGCAAGGCATTCAGTCTTCTCCTTAACTTCTTGAAGAGCTGCCCGGAGTGCCTCTTTTGTAGCAAGTAACTCATTACCAATCTCTGCTACCTGATCCATATTTTCACTGTAACTCACTACAAGTTTGCCATTGGCAGTGTTCAGCTGTTTCTTGAGCTCATTGGTTTCGTTAATGTACCTGCGTTCCCATTCTTCTGTTCGGGCTTGCTCTTGTTTCATCAGATCTGCGTAATTCTCAATCTGATCTCTTAGTTCCTTCTGGTCAGTAGCTGAAGTCTCTTATTTTTCTATAGGTTGGTCATACAGTAATGCCTTCATCAGTTCTTTATTTCTGCTGCGTAAGTTATCATTTTCCTCCATATATACTTTTAGTTGTGTTTCGAGCAGATTGCTTCAAGCTTTCATCCTCTCTTTGTTTGCTTCACTAGCTTCATGTTGTCTTTGTAAATCTGCCAGTTGTGTCTGGAGTTGATGATGTTGTTTCATCAATGTGTTACATTGTTCTTTGACAGCGATTATCTCCGTTTCCTTGGCTGAAACCTCTTGTTGGGCCTGGATGAGCTGTGTGGACAATTGCTCACTCATAACTTGAAATTGATTCTTTTCATGCATGGCCTTGTCATAATCTGCATCTGTTTCCATCATTTGTTGTTGCGTATCCATGGCCGTTTGTATCATCTGCTTAACAATAGGTTTCAATTGAGTAACGTCAACATTCAGCCATGTGGTAGGGATGCTAGGTTCTTCACCCGTGGTAACATCTTTCCCCTGTGCCACGTAGTGTAGTATCATGGGGCTGCCGAATATAGAGTTGTATCCGTGGCTCAGCCTCCCTGTGGTCAATCTTGCCTTGTGGTATATCTTCAGGTACTTCAATCACAATTTGTTCCTTATTTTGTGGGAAAATTTATGTTGTGTCCATGCGTGTTTGTATTTCTTCTTTGATAGGTGGCACTGGATCTTTATGTGTGATTGGAGCTTCCTTTATGCTGATCTTTGACTTGTCGTCTAGTTGAATGAGGTGGTCTTGTCCAGTGTGTTCTACTTGGTTATGTACCTGTGATAGTTGATTTTCCGGTGTAACCTCTACTTGGTTTATCTCGGTACATTCCTCATTGTTTGTTTCTGTTCTTATGTGAGTGTCCAATGTGTCTTTCTCAAGGCTGGATTCCTCATTAGAGCTCGAATCTTCTAATCCCAGTTCTTTATATCTGGCAGTTTGTTCTGGGGTATGTTCTTTATCCTTTTATTTCTTTCCCTGGCTTGCCTGTCTATATTGATGGCCTTGAACATTTAAGTTCACTTGCCCCTGCATATACATGTGCGTCTCCTCTAGCGTTGCTGAGAGGTCTCTTTTCATGATTGGCTGCTGTGTCAAAGGAATCTTTGGCAATGTATTGGTCCTCTTTGATTGTAGTGTCTCTTAAGCTTCTTCCTCTCTAATGCGTTTAGTCCCTCTCATGGGTTTCTTTGAACTGGTTCCCACTTCTTCGATGGAGATGACTATTTTCTTTCTCTTTGGAACCGTTGCTGACTTTGCATATTTTGCGATCTCTGTTGAAGTTGGCATCAAGCGTAAGCAATCCTTCATTTCAAGTGCCTCATAAATGAGTAAGGTCAATGCTGAACTTCCATTCAAAAACTTTTTCTGACCCCACTTTTTCTTTGCTTCGAATAGGCGGTCTTGAATATATGGAGTCATATTTACTTTATTTCCGACTTGCCTCATAGCATGTGAAAGCAATTGCACTACGATTTTCTGAGGTGTTGTATATCTATGCATACTAGGAAAACAAAAATGTTGGTGTACCAATCGAACAGAGTCTTCAATATCGGTTTTGTTGATTTCCAAAAAGCTTCTCTTTTTGGGATCGTGACATTCATCTTTGACATTAGTGAGGCCATCTTGATTCCATCCAAAAGCTCTGTTCATTACATCATGAGTGAATCGAATTGTCTTCCATGTACCAACTTTGTCGAGCACTCTTGCTTCCGAGACAGATGGCTTATCTGATGAAGACTGTAGTGTATTCATCACTTGTGTACATCTCTGAAAATCAGGCAGGTATATTGGAAGTCTGAGCAATGTATCAATTCTTGCTCGTGTCCAGACATCTGTCATGCATGGTAATCCTTGTATGATATTCTGGAAATCTTGTGACATGATAGGAAAGTAGTGATCCTGTTGGCAGCAGCAGTCAAGGCACTGAAGGACTCACAAGACAAGGAAGCCAAAGAAGGGAGCCAGAGCGGAGAGAAGGCACAAGCAGACTAAGCAGTCAACGAAGATCTGGCAAGTAGGCCATTCAAATTTTTCCAAAACTACATTTTCATAACAGTGATTCTCATCACTACAAATCATTGTAAATACCATTTCACCTTTTTGTAACTCCATTTTGTGCAAGCCGAGGAGTCCTCGAGCTTGAGGAGTATTAGAAGTAGCATCGTACCAATTTTCATAATTTTTAGACTTCGTTTGAGCCTCCAAATAGGCCCTAGAACCTAATTTTTAACTAGGCCGGACACTAAGTCTGGACAGGGCCAAAAGCTAGTGAAAAACTATAAATAGAGCTAGAGAGCTCATTTTTGAGGTTATCTTGTAATAGAATTGAACTTGTATGAGCATCTGAAAGTAATCTAAAAGAACTCCATTGTCTTTCTCTTGGTCTTGTTGTGTGTGTGCGTGTGTGTGTATGTGTGTGCATGTTTGTGTGCTTCTCACTCACACACTTGTGCCTTCACTTGCTCGAGGTCATCATACCATCCTCACGTCTTCCCGGATTGACATTAAAGGAGGTGCTACTCATCATTGAGCTACACCAAATTTTGGCGCCGTTGCCGGGGATCGAGCTTTGAGGACGAGCGTGTGATGGTAAGACGTAGAGTTGAGGCGTTGGAGTCATAGGTATTTTCTTCACTTTTATCTATTTTCTTTAGTTTTTCTCATCACCATCATCATCCTCACCATCTCCCACATCCATCTCCATCATCGCAAAAAAAAACAGTTTTTGGTCATATCACCCCACCCACACCATTTCCCTCATTTCACTTGTGAGAGAGAGCGAGAGAGCAATTGTGTGCTTGTGCTTTTCTGTGTTTTTTCAGATTTTCTGCAGGAACCAGCATCCCCAGCAGTTGCACCCGCTTCAGCAGGTAAAAAATTTGACTGTGCAGGTCCCGAGGCGTTGACCTCTGTCAATCGCGACCGACAAAAAAATTGACCTTCTTGCAAAACTAAGTGCATAAATGTGATGTATAGGCCTAGAGCTTCATGAATATGTGCTTAAAATTTTAAAATTCCTCAGTTTTCTATCAATCGCGATCGACAAACCACGACGGACACTTGCCGATCGACCTGTCCATCGCGATCGACACGTCAATCGCGACCGACAGAGTCAACGACCGACTGACCATGACCGATAGAACCTACGCGTGACACATGTCAATCACGATCGAGCCATCAATCACGATCGACCCATCAATCGCGACTGACAGTCTCGACGGACTTGTCAATCGCGACTGACCCAGTCAACGAGTGTTTGACCACGACCGACAGACCCTCGCGACGGACCTATCAATCGCGATCGACTCATCAATCACGACTGACAGAGTCAACAACCCTTTGACCACGATCGACTGAAAATTCAGGCCATGTGTCAATCACGATTGACCCATCAATCGCGATTGACAGCCACGATGAACCAGTCAATCGCGACCGACACGTCGATCGCGACTGACATATCAATCGTGATTGATAGAGCTTTCAATCGCGATTGACGGGCAAATTCGGCCAATTTTTCTTAGGGCAAAAATAGTGGTCTAATTTTGGCAAATTGTGGGGATCCTTTAAGGGTTAGTAGAAGCATTATGAGGCCGATACCCAAAGCATTTCGAGAAGTCCTGTCTGCCTGTTGACCTGTTTTAGCCCCAAAACCCTGAATGGGCATAACTTTCTCATACAAAATCTGATTGCTGTGATTTTTGTTTTGTTGGGAAGCTCGTGGGGAATACAACCAAAACTTCCACTGCTTACGGTAAAACTAATATCAGGATTATTAGATAGGGTAACTTGAAGTTGATCATATCCTGGGGTAGGAAAAAACTGAGGGTCCCTTGGGATTGTTTTTCACAAAGGCAAAAGGCAATTTGGTTAGTGATCTGTCTGTCAATCAAATTTAAGTCTTGAGCTAACTTTGGGACTTTTTCAGGTTCTTTGAGAGCATCAAAGGGTACTCGAAGCAAGAGTAAGTGCAAGCTTGGGAACACTCTTCCTGGGCACACAAGGACAACCAAGGGAGGAAACTCAAGGTTGGAAATTCTCAACACCCTCTGTCAATCCCTAGCCTAGGCTAAGTACGGATAAAGGTTTTGATTAATTAGGGATACATTGAGAACAACCAAGTCCAAGAACTCTAATCACTCAAGTGCAAGTGTTAGGAGATTACAACTGCGAAACAACCTAAGGGAAAAGAATTTAAATCGAGAGACCACACTCAAAGTACGATAAAACTTAAGTGTTCCTTGCGACGAAGATTAAATTGGACAAGAAGTGACACCCTAAGGGCAATTAAAAAGGAAGATGACTAATACAAAAGAACTCAGCAACGCAAAGTGTACTTGGGAAAATTTGGGATTATTCAATTGGGCTTATGAACCTTAGATTAGGACAACACCTAGGAGAGATAGACAAAGTCTTAGATCTTCAGAGACTAGTGTCAATCATACTGCTAGGTCTTGGGCCTAGGAGTTGAGCCATCATTCGTACTACCCTAGCTCTGAGACTAGCGAGTCTGAGATGTCCCATGGTATGGAGAGACCTACAAGAAGCTCCGGAGTGCCATATTTACATAGGGTAGAAGGCCCTTACAAGACACAACTCGAATACCTTAGGACCAACCGATTAGGTGCTAGCATCTATGAGGACAGCCTAGGAAGATCTGTGGTCCAGATCAAAAACCCTGACCAATCCATTGGACTAGAACATCCAGCGGTCAAGTTTGAAAATGGAGCATACTTGGACAAAGAAGGGACAATATATGTAGGCACCAGTCATCCAGATAGGACAGATGAATTTGGGAAGGTGATTCCAAAAATGGACTTAGGTGACCTGGAGCAAGGAAACATGGGTGTAGAACCTAAAACCCCCCGAGGCAAATCTGTTCTCACCAGGATTATCACACTAGAGCGGATTCCCCAAGACAATAAGAGCATAGATCTACTCCTGAACCGAGAGACTGATGAAGCCTTTTGGAGGTATAGATCTGATCAGCCGAATGAGGTAGGAATAATCATGATATATGAGTTCAAAGATCCTCATAGCCCAAGCAGAGTGACCTACTTAGATCACGCTTTAGAGAGGGTCTTTGTGGTTACAGAAAATGATAGGCATGCTTACACTTGGAAAGGTGAATTTATTTTCCCCCAACCAAGATCGAATGTGTCCTTTGGTCACCCAGGAGCTGGAACGTCCCAAGCTCATGGAGCTCAAAGAGACAAACATAGAGATAGACCGGAGGTAAGCTTTGCCAACCTAGTGGGAAGAGAAAGAACGAGAATGGAAACAAATAGAGTGGAACCTGAGGGACTTAGAGCCCCAAGGAACCAAAGGAATGCTGATGATTTCCCTCTGCCAAGGCCTAGGGAACACACCAGAACCTTGAGACCTACACAACTGGTTAAGTCCATGAAGAACTACTTCGATGGCACAGGAGACCCATATGAACATGTGGCTGAGTTTAGGCAAGTCTTGAGAGCTGAACAAGTTGAGGACCTATTCATGCAATATAATGCCTTTGGTCTAACCCTTAGGAACACAGCCCTTACGTGGTTTCAACCATTGAATGAGAGACAGTTCAGGAGCATAGACCAACTCTTAGAGGATTTTATCACTGGATTCTCTAAGAGTGGGATAAGGCATAATACTTCCTCATTGATACACAGCTTCAAGCAGACCCCTCAAGAGACCGTGAGACTTGCAGGAAGAAGATTTAGGCAATATCTTGAGAGATGCACTGTTCCTAAGTTACCCACACCAGCCAAACAAGTGGCTTTATTCTTGGATGGATTGCTAAGTACCAAATTGAGGTCATATGTGTGCTTGAAGGACCCTAGGACTATAGAAGAGTGTGTACGCATGTGCATCGACATCGAGGATAACCTAGGGGAGGAGATTCAGATAGTGCTTTCCAAAATCTACAAAGATTCAGATAGTGCCTCTAGCCTCTCTTCCTCGCAATCCACATCAATTGAGGAACTCGCGGAGAAAGTAGCTCAAAAACTAGGTGTCACTAGCAAACAAATCCCAAGGTTTGCCCCAGTAAAGAGGTGCTATACTTGCGGTGGTGACCATATGGCGAACGTATGTCCCATCATGGCTCAACCCCACGTGTACCCTAGCAGCCAATATTGCACCATAGAACGGAGATACACAAATCACACAGCACAAGACTGCCCATACAACAAGCAAGCAGTTAGGCAAACCTACCCTCAGCCCTATCCACAACAGGGAAGATACCAGAACCAGTACCCTCCGCAGCAATATGGTAGACCACAGCAAACCTATCAACAACCCTACCAAAACCAACAAAGGCCTCAACCTATGTTAGCTCAACAACCTCCAACCCCAGCTAATGTGATTCCTGTAAAGTATGCAGCTGCTGAGGAAAATTTGAATAGAGCCATAGTCCCAATGACTCCATTGCTCTTAGAAAGTGACCCGAGTGATCATAGTTTTGATTCCACTCACATAGATAGTCCACAGGCTTACTACATGCAGTCGCCTAAACATGGTGAATCCTACTATAGTGAAGAACCGAGTGAACCTAGTTGGGAGCCATAGTATGCAAATCTCATGTACACAAATCTCAACACTAGACCTCAACCTAGGTAGGTAAGACCCCCATTCCCTAGGGGACCATGCTATAGATGTCAAGGAGATCACCTCATTTGCGATTGCCCAATGCCTGCATCTACACAACCACAGTCAGTAACAATACATGGCTTTTGTCAAGATTGTGGAAAGGAGCATCACTTACGAGATTGCCCAAAGAACCCCAATAATATGCCAAAAATATCTCCAATTAACGTTATTGGCTTAGTTGTAGACTCAACAGGAAGTGTCACTTCCACTACACCAGTGCAAGTGGTCACTAGAGCCCAAGCTTTGCAACAGAACCCAGGAATAGGTCAAGAGAAGAGTGCAGAGGTTAGTGAAACCGAGAGCATAGCCAAGAAACGGTCGAGAGCCTGGAGGGATAGCCGAGAGAGAATGAAAAGCCAATGGTCTAAAAAGATGAGCAACTTAGAAGAAATCATAAGAGAAACAAAAGCCAAAATTGTTGAACTCACCTCTCAAACAAACTCTCACATGCCACCACCACCCTCATTTCCATCACCATCTAACCCACCATCTCTCCACCTACCTCAGACCATCCCACCACCCCCTAGAGTAGGATCAGTATTAGCTGACCCCACTCCTGAAGACATAGACATGGTGCTTAAGGCATATCAGGCCAGAATCCAAGAAGGGCCAAATGTGACGGATCATGACAAGTGCTACCCTAGAGCTGACCTAGAGATAGAAAGAACCAAGCTGTGCGTGAAAATGGTCGCGTTGGCTCAGACCATGTTTGAAGCCAGTCGCCTCTTCAACTACTCTGGCTCAGCTAAGACACAATTGCACTTGGATGGACTCCTAGAGAAGTTAGAGAGCATAATTGCAAGATCTGCCAAGGAAGAAAAAAATCAAGGAAGAGAGGAGGCAAGTAAAAGAATAAGCCTTTCCCCACAGGAAGCTTTTGTGCCCAATTCCACTGAACCAGACACCTCCTCTTCTATGAATAGGTACACACCAGAATTCCTACGAGAGATTCAAGAAGACAAATGGGCTAATGAAAGTGAAGTCCCTCCTCCCATTGAACTTGTGGATGACACACATGATCAATTCCCACAAGATATTCCTTCCATTTATGGAGATCAGGAGAGTGCACAAAGTCAAGAGAGGTTAGACTTCGAGTCTAACTCCCTACAGGAATTACCCCATTTCACAGGCCCATGGGAAGCCAAGTCTACTTGTACGAGAGCACCCACGGTCATGGTAAGAAACAAAGACTCAATCATACCTAGGAATACGGAGGTAGTGAAAAACACTAAGGTGCAGTGCAACCTCACTTTAGAAGAGCTACTCAAAGTTAGGCCAGAATTATGGAAACATGTAGCTAACCAAGTGCCAGAAGTAGTGAAACCCCGTTCCCAGGTAGGTTCTCATAGAACAGTGCCAGAAATTCCTCTAGACAAGATAGGAGATATGAGTGAAGGAGAAGAAGGAAACACCTATCTTCCCATTACCCATGAGGGGTACACAACCAAGGCAATTCTAGACTCAGGTGTAGGAGTTGCTATTGCTACCACTTCCCTATGGAAGCGTTGGGGCAAGCCAACACTCAGGCCCACGAGGATGAAATTGCAGATGGCTGATGGCCACATAAAAAGACCCTTAGGCTTGCTGGAAGGAATAGCTCTCACTACATGCGGTGTTGAGTTTGAGCATACTTTCGCCATATGTGATTTCAGCAAGAACCGTGCCTATGAGATGATTTTGGGAAGACCATTTATGCGATAGTTGCAAGTGGTCCAGGATTGGGGAACCAATTCCTTGTACTTTCAACACTTAGGTGTTACGACCAAAGTGAATCTCAAAGATTACTCTCATAGAGATGTCCCTCCTATCCAATGGAATCCCATCCATAGAGCCAAGGATGACACGGAGTCTGTGCATTCCATAGGATCAAGATCCTCATGTATGCATGAAGACACCCACTTATGGATGTGCAAAGTAGCAGTAGAAGAAGAGAGGAGAGAAAAAGCCAAAGAGGTAGGTGCGAAGGAAACACATAGACCAATTCAAGACCCAGCCTATGCACCTGTAGTATTTTCAGACGAAGAATTTGAACCTCACGACTGGGAAAAAATTTTAGCAACAATGGATGTAGCCATCAATGAAGAGCAATGGACACCCCACTGTGATGAGGATGGCTATGACATTTCAGTTTTCTCCATAAAGCCAATCATGGGAGATGCAGTTTTAGAAGAGTGCGAACCTAGCCCTGATGCATTTGAGGATGCAAGTAACTCCGATCTAGAATCACTCATTATGGACCCACCTTTTGCATCAGAAGAAGAATACTTCTATGAAGTAGAAGCTCATCCTCAGAGACATGGAGAGCTTACAAATGATGTAAGATTAGCCACACAAGTGACCCCTAAGGATGAAGGAAAGAAAAGAAAGAAGAGAGAAGTCACACCAGAAGAGGAAGAATCCTTGTTTGAGGTCCGTGAAAACTTTAAAAAGTATGAGATAGATGATAGAAGAGTCATGGTAAGAATGCCTAAACGCGAGGCACAATCAGGAGAGGCCTATGATAACAAAGAAACCACCAAGAAAATAGTGGTAGCCATGGAAGAAGGAGAAGAGAGGTGCACTTACATAGGACATGACCTGACGGAAGAAGAAGAGCACGAATTGATAGCCTTGCTACGTGATTACAGAGATGTATTCGCTTGGAGTTACAAGGACTTGAAGGGTGTTGACCCAGACATATGCTCACACACAATTCCCATGACCTTAGACACGAAACCCTCTAAATAGAAACCATATACATATAATGATAATTATGCTGCTAAGATCAAAGAGGAGATAGATAGACTGGTAGAAGCTGGATTTATTTATGAAATTGAGCACACTGAGTGGGTATCCCCCATTGTAGTGGTGCCCAAGAAGAATGGAAAGCTACGTGTGTGCATTAACTTGAAGAAGGTTAATGCAGCCACTATTCGAGACAACTATCCGCTTCCTATCACTGAGCATCTGCTAGAAAGAGTAGCAGGCAAGGAAGTGTACAGCTTCCTTGATGGGTTTTCGGGCTACAATCAAGTAGCCATAGCTCCAGAAGATCAGCATAAGACAGCTTTTGCCACAGAGTGGGGCATATTTGCTTTTTGGGTAATGCCATTTGGGCTTACCAATGCTCCTGCAACCTTTCAGAGGCTGATGTGTCACGTGTTTAAAGAGTTCTTGAGGAAGAATTTGGAGGTCTATGTTGATGATCTCTGTGCTCATTCCAACATTAGACAGACACATATACTTGAACTCAGGCAAATCTTTGACAAATGCACAGAATATCAAGTCTGCTTGAACCCAGAAAAGTGTGTTTTCATGGTCAGGCAAGGCAAGATTCTAGGACACATAGTGTCAAAGAATGGCATATCCACCAATGAAGAGAAAGTAAGAGCCATAGCCGAGTTACCTAGGCCAAAGAATGTCAAGGAAGTACAAGCTTTCATGGGGCATTGTGGCTATTACCGACGCTTTATACACATGTACGCCATCATTGCCAAGCCTCTGTATGGACTTTTGACTAACTTTGAGTGGACCGATGAATGTGAAAACTCCTTCAATGAGCTCAAAAGAAGATTGTGTTCAGCACCAATCTTGACCACACCAGATTGGAATAAGCCATTTCATGTTCACGTGGATGCATCCAATTATGCTATTGGATGTGTACTCGCACAACCTACGGGCGAAGGTAATATGGATCTTCCAATTGCCTATGCTAGTAGACAGTTGAATGCAGCTGAACGAAATTATACCACCATTGAACGAGAGGGGTTAGGCATGGTATACGTTGTTGAAAAGTTTAGACACTATTTGCTTGCAAATAAGTTTAAATTTTTCACAGATCATCAAGCATTGTTGTACTTGGTTAACAACCCATGCAATACAGGTAGATTAGTAAGATGGTTTCTCTTACTAATGGAATACGACTTTGAAGTTGTGGTGAGGAAAGGGAAGACTCACTTGAGAGCAGACCATCTCTCTAGGCTCACATCTAGAGAAGCCCCACAAGGAGTATCAGATGACCTTCCTGATGCCTACTTGTTTAATTTGGAAGTTGTACCTTAGTGGGCTACGCCATTAGTGCCAGTACTGACATACGGGCCTAATCATCCAGTCATAAACACTCAAGACAGAGAGGTAGTAAAAGCACAGAAGTACCATATCATGGCAGGAAGTATGTACAAACAGACCGATCAAGGGATATTGGCTTGTTGTGTGGAAGAGGAAGAGTACGCAAAATGGTTGCAATTAGCACATGTAGGTGCGTTAGAGCAACATTACTCAAAGCAAAGAACTTTGCAGACACTTAGGAGATTCAGAGTGCATTGGCCTACTATGGAAGCTGATGTCCATAAGTGGTGCAAGGAATGCCCGATCTGCTGCACTAAACCACCTGTGGAACATGCCACCCTATATCAAGTGTCCATAGTGCCGGATTGGAGTGAACCACTAGTAGCCTTTCTGAGGAAGAAAACATTCCCTCAAGATATGACATTGGCCAGACAAAGAAGTCTAGAACAAGAAGCCCTAGATTACTCACTCATTGGTGATAATCTATACAAGCGTGGTAAAGATGGTTACCTGAGACTATGTGTCCATGAGAGTGAATATCTCAAGATCTTGGAAACTGCCCACCAGGGTGTAGCAGGAGGACACTTTGGACCCGATCGGGTGATCAAGGCAATTCTATTTGCAGGACTTTGGTGGCCGACCCTTCACATGGATGCACATACCTATGTGAAACGGTGTGACATTTGTCAGCGAACTTAGTATCCTATACGCAAAGATGAGATGCCTTTAAAACCTATGATGGGTGGACGTGCATTCTCTAATTGGGGAATAGACTTTGTAGGTCCTATTAATCCCCCAGCCAAGGGTTCACATGCTGAATATATCATTGTGGCCACAGACTATTTAACCAAGTGGGTAGAAGTGAAAGCTACCACAAAGAACGATGCTCAAACGACAGCTAAGTTCTTATTTGAGAATGTATTCACAAGATACGGGCTACCTATAGAGCTAGTTAGTGATAGAGGGACTCACTTCTTGAATGAGGTTATTGAAAATCTTCTCCAAGAATTCTTGGTAGTACATAAGAAGTCTGCCCCCTATCACCCACAAGCTAATGGCCAGGCTGAGAGCACAAATAAGATCCTATGCAATGTGTTGACTAAATTGGTAAATAATAAACGCTCTGATTGGGACAAACAGCTACACCATGCTGTTTGGGCATACCGAGTGGCCTATAAAACGGTACTCCAAGCCACACCCTTTCAGATGGTATTTGGCCAAAATGCAGTGCTACCTCTGGACTTCTTGATTCCCACATTGAGAATAGCACAGGAGCATGAGTGGACGGGTCATGAACTCTCTTCGAGAATTTTTGACCTCGAACGATTAGGTGAAACAAGACTAAGAGCTACAGCAGGAATATATGCAGCTAAGAAAGAATATATGCAGCTAAGAAAAGGCAGAAGGCGTACTTTGATGCCCATGTGAAGGATAAAGGATTGAAAGCAGGGGACCTAGTGTTAGTCTACACTTTGAAGCAACATGCGAGAAAACTAGAGAAGAGAGGCTATGGACCTATGATCATAAGTAGTATCTCGACTAGTGGAGATGTCCAATTAGCCACACTAGAAGGCGATATTCTCCCTAGCTACATACGCGGATGCAGAGTCAAGTTATATCAGGAACCTCTCACTGAGGAAATGCTCAATCGAATCAACACTGCCAAGAAACGTAAAGAAGAGGAAAAATGAGTTCGAGAAGAAGCACAGGCAGAAGCCTTGGAACGCATCCGAAAAATGAAGATGAGAAGACAAGGATGAGATCAGTCAAAGACATATGACTATGCAACAAGAACGCTTCACAATGCCACCTAAAAAGATATTCTTCAGCTTGTACTTGGCAGAGATAGAGAATCTCACCATCAATCTGCCACACTGGATCATCGATCAAATACATCTAGCCCATCAACGATGGAATAAGAAACAGAAGAATGTGCTTCATGGGTGCTGTGCTTTGACAAAAATAATTTACAGCTGCTTAGCATACGACATGCCCATTCAAAGAGCACTAGTATGGTCGAGGGCCCAAGAATTCCAAAGACGGTTGTCAATGGTGGGTCCTCCATCGAAGAAAATGAGAGGGGGAGTTCAATTACCATGTGCTCAAGCCAGGGGAGCCACCACCACACCAGAGGTGACCCCTCCCCAAACGCGATGTGTCCGACCATTTACCATTTGCCTACCCAGACCAAGTGCAGAAGGACCCAATCTGGTATTTCCTCCGATTCGATCGGACTTGGAGTTCCCACAAGGTTACACCCTAGCCGATTTGACAGATGAAGAAATTGCCCGCTTGATCAATGAGTCTAACCTGGAGATAGAAGCAGAGCAGACCCAAGGACCACAACCCACTACTACAACTTCAGCCCCGACCCAACCGGCAATAGTAGAAGTAGAAGAGGATGATGAAGAGACACAAGAAGAAGAAGCCAACGAGGAGTATGATCAAGAATATGAAGAACCTTCAGAACTAGCAAGTGCCCCAACCTACTCGGCCCAAATAAAAAGATTGTATGAAACCATGAAGCGAGTCCAAGAACAACACAAACTGTCCCTCGAGACATGAAAGGTGCTCATGAGCCAAATGTTAGCCGAGGAAGGTGTCGATGACATGTTTATTGAATCAATGAACCTGCACGCTGACGGGGTAGGCTTAGATGAGGCTGTTCATGCAGCCATGTCTTACATTCATCGATTTGAGAAACGAGCGCCTACTCGCCCCATGCGATCCGGCAAACAAATCCACATCAATGTATCAGAACCAGGAGGTAACACACAAACAAAAGAACATCAGGCGGAACCACTCTCACCACCCACCTCACCTCTCACTACACAAGTCACCTCACCACCTGGCACTACCACGCCTATTTCTGCCATTACCACATTCGTCATGAGAATTCCTCTCTCTCCCGGTATCCAATTCGGAGGAGTTACCATGCCCACTTTCACAACACTCTTCACAAATATCACATCCACCCCACCCACTGTCCCCATCTACACACTCACACACACGTTCGACACAATGGAAACATCACCAGCCACAGCACCACTCCCTCCCCCCACACAGCCTCAATCTCCCATACCCCCTCCACCTACCTCACCACTTGACTCCACATCATTCACAACTCCCTTCCCCCTCCCCATTCCCCCTGCATCCTCCCCTTTCCCTGCATTCTTTAATGTAAATAATATGTTTTCAACGTTACATTAGTGTGTGTATCAACTTCAGAGTGAGTATCAGGCCCTCGAAGATCGTCATCGTCAACTGACTACGAATCACCAACAACTACAGAGACGGCTTATAGCCATAGAAGATGAAAAGGCCGACCTCAATCAATGCTATACCACACTTGAGCAAGCCCATCAAACTCTCTTGGAGGCACCCCAACCATCTCAAGCGCCAGGTGTCAAACAACTCGAAGCTTTACTGGAAGTCTACCAAACAGATAATATGAGAGTCCGACATAATTTGACTCTACTCAGAAAACACATGGCTACCGCCCTTGAAGAAAACAAGCGTTTGCAGAAGCAAAACGAAGAAAACCTGGAAGCTGCCATGGAAGGCTCTCCCCACGAGATCGACCCAGAACAATTCAAAGCAGTCCCCTCAGAAACAATGAAGACAATCTTGGAAAGCTATGCCAATCTATTAGAAGCACATGATGATTTGGAAAAGGAATGGGATGCGCTACGCCGCCAGCTTAGGGAACAGGAGGCACAACCCAAAATCATAGAAACAACCACAACTTCAGAGGAAGTAAAGGCATTAACAGAGCAGGTGGCAAAATTGCAGAAGAAGTTACTGGAATATGAAAGGCAACCCTCTCCAGTTGTAGAACCAGAGCTAGATGAATTGGTACCCATTGACGTGGATGAATCGTATGAGGAACCATATGTTCCTATGCCGATGCCAGGAGGTCAGCAAACCTCAAAAGGAATGGACACCTTGGAAGTCGAAGTACCCGAATGGCTTCAGACACTCGAAAAGACAGCAAAAACCCATGAAGATCGAGTGGCAATCCAAATCCAATCAATGGCCAAATTAGAAGACACTATCATCAAGTCAGAGTATTTCCGCAGTATGTCCCATCACAGATGGATAGGCACCAACAACGATCAGTATGTGCCATATTGTGTACTCCTAGCAGATTACAACGCAGAGATTCAACGACGTTGTGGCAAGGCTCCAACCTTTGCCACACAATTTGGGCCCGATGATATCCCTGAGAGTGCTAAAAAAGGATCCATTCATCAACCCACCTGGAGGATCCGTCTTCTTGAGACCTATCCCGAGATGGTTCGTACTTGGACTAACATGCCACTCTTTATTAAATACAACCCCCGTTATGTTCCAGTCTTCCGCAGACGCACATGGCCCGAATTTACCATTGTTGTAAAGAACGTCAAAGGTTGTGCAAAGTGGTTAAATTATGTCTATCTAGCACCTCCACAAGGACCTCCCACTGTTGCTTACATGATTTCTACAATCGGTCACTGGAGCATTCGCCTACGGAACACCCCCGATGTGATGGCACAGATGTGCATGAAGATCTTCGAATTAATGTTGATCACATTCAGGACATTCAAGAACATCAAGGACCCCCACTTTTCAGGAGTTGGCTTCACTGCAGGCAACCAAGACCTGGTATATGACATGAGCACTACCCCCTCAATAAAGGTAGTATATGCCTGGCACGCAAGAATAAAATACCTCCCAGCATGCTTCAAACAGACCTTCGAGGAGATGTTCATCACAGGGTTCTGGGAATATCACTCAGAAATATTTGTACCCAAGCCCTCACATCTCCTCCAACTATTCGCTGTGGAGAGGACCATCCACTCAGAGCAATTGCGGGTGCCCCATCCAGACGTCCCAGATCCAGTGGATGGGATGCATTGTTAACAGACCTAGCACGGGGGCTACGACTATAAGAACACCACCTCGCTTCCGATGTGGTTCAATATTACGTCCAACGCACAGCTAGACAAGGGTCTGTCAGAGATGACACACGCGAGAGAGGGGGGGGTGTTGGCAGCAGCAGTCAAGGCACTGAAGGACTCACAAGACAAGGAAGCCAAAGAAGGGAGCCAGAGCGGAGAGAAGGCACAAGCAGACTAAGCAATCAACGAAGATCTGGCAAGTAGGCCATTCAAATTTTTCCAAAACTACATTTTCATAACAGTGATTCTCATCACTACAAATCATTGTAAATACCATTTCACCTTTCTTTAACTCCATTTTGTGCAAGTCGAGAGTCCTCAAGCTTGAGGAGTATTAGAAGTAGCATCATACCAATTTTCATAATTTTTAGACTTCGCTTGAGCCTCCAAATAGGCCCTAGAACCTAATTTTTAACTAGGCCGGACACTAGGTCTTGACAGGGCCAAAAGCTAGTGAAAAACTATAAATAGAGCTAGAGAGCTCATTTTTGAGGTTATCTTGTAATAGAATTGAACTTGTATGAGCATCTTGAAAGTAATCTAAAAGAACTCCATTGTCTTTCTCTTGGTCTTGCCGTGTGTGTGCGTGTGTGTGTATGTGTGTGCATGTTTGTGTGCTTCTCACTCACACACTTGTGCCTTCACTTGCTGGAGGTCATCATACCATCCTCACGTCTTCCCGGATTGACATTAAAGGAGGTGCTACTCATCATTGAGCTACAGATCCATATCCATGATCTTAATGGTAGCCATAAAACAAAGCTCGAACACTGGTTGATCATCAAGAAACCAATGACCTCTTGCCTTCGTGATTGATTCCAAGGGAAGAAGCAGGACCTCTTCCTCTTGTGTAGCCTCAGAATTAGAGGATGTCATCTGCACTCAATATATACCAGTAATTAGTGGCAAACTGGAATCAAGAATCATCCTTCACTTATCCTTCATAAATTTTGGCAACTCTCCGAGTGGATTGTATCGTCCCTTCCGAGTGGGTGTGAGAAAGGTGATGCCTAAGATTTTTTTATACTTATTTATATTTTTATGTATGTGTCTGAAAGAAAACAGAAATGTTAGTTCATAGCCGAAGCGGTTATTGAATCCTTAGTTATTTTCTTTTGGATTATTTTACAGGTTCTCTCCTATTTCCCAAGAGGGAAATGTGCTTCACTATCCTGAAGTAGAAGAAGAATGTGCCAAATGCTTGGCCTTGTAGTGTGGCCCTATTATGCATACTTTGGATTCTTGTGACTCCAAATGTGTGCAACTCGAATTACTTGGTTGATGCATACAGATTGTCTTGCCTTTCGGCATCTAAATCTGCTTTACTCCATTGGGACAACCTGTCTTTCCAACATTCCTGGTGAATGTAGTGCTTCTCATGTTGTACTTTTGCTTCGTCTGCCATTTGAATCTTTGAATGATTTTTGTTGTGTATCTAGGCTCTTGCTCTGTCCTGTAGTTGTTTGTCTTCTGTTGTTTCGCCTTTAGATCGTATTGGTTCTCCTCGTGTCTTGACTTGTCCTTTTTTATGATTGTCACTTGGGCACATGACTTGGGAATCCATATTTGTGTTCGGGTGGGCTGTGTGGCTATCACCTTCTTTGGAATCCATACTCTAGTAATCCTTTGTGGACCTGAGTGTCCAATGTGACTTGTATTCTTATTTTGTTGTTGTCTCCGATGTCGATAGTGGTTCTGTTGTTGAAGATATGCCGTCACTTGATCCTTTCTGATCCAAGCCTATCTAGTGTAAGGAATGGAGTATATTCTAATGAGTGCAAGTTTCTTCCCTCTTGTGCTTGGTTCCTCACTGAGGCTTTTATTGGCTAAGACACTAATCAAGTGATTTACTGGGCTAGGAGATTGTGTGAAAGTGAGATTTGGTGCATTCTCACATGAAGTACTCGATGGTGGGTTTTCCTGAGTGTGAGTGAACATACATTCATCATCGTGCTCGTTTGAATGATCTCTCTTGTCTATACATTTGGCTTTGATCGATCGTTCATCTAACATGCTGAATACCTCATGATGTCCTATCTTGGCCGAGATGTATCCTAGGGCCAATTGAATAGTCATTTCATATTCATATATCCAATCTTGACCTAACAGGAGCTCTTCTAATAAGTCTTGATCATGACATACTAAGAGTTTTTGTTCCATCGTGTTGTTTCCGAGATGTAGAGGTAAGGTAATCTCGCCTATACATTGAGTAACTTTTCCTCCTATTCCTATCAGTTGTGCCTTAGAGGGTCGTAGTTCTTCCTTGAGTTTCTGGGCCAATGAAAATTTGATACAGCTTATGGCTGTTCGTGTGTCAATGAGAGCATCCACTTAGTGGTACTCTTCTGTTCCAGCACCCAAGTTCAAATAAGGTTGTTTTATTTGCTATCCTAGGTTTTCAATGGCTCTAAAGTTAGCCATTAGGATGAGTTCCTCTCCTTTTCGATATCTCTCGTCTCTATCTCTCATCCACTCTTTTCATTTCCTGATTCGTTCTAGCGCTTCTTGTCTAGATTTTTCTCGTATTCTTTCTTCCTCTTTGCATCTATTTTTACCCATTATTAGTCGTGACATTATCTCTTCTGTCAATGGCTCTAAATATTTTTTTACTCGACAACCACTGATATAGTTTGGTAATACTTCTCCATCTAGGGTTGCTAAACTGATGGCTCCGCTGGCAGATATACGATTGATGATCAATGGGCCATATCCTCTTTTTTGCAGTTTCTTAGCATGTTGCTTCAAAGTATTAACCAAAACTAAATCCCCTTCCTTCAGGTTTTTATCTTTAATATGAGCATCAAAATATGCCTTCTGTTGCCTTTTAGCAGCATAAATCCCTGCTACAGCTTGTAACCTTGTTTCATGTAACTTTTCTATTTGATCCAATTGAGCTGATAGTTCATGTCCAGTCCACTCGTAAGTTGTTGCTACTCTGAGAGTGGGTACCAAGAAATCAATTGGCAAGTTGGCATTCTGTCCATACACTAAATTAAAAGGATTAGTTCCTATGGCTGTTTTGTAGGCTACTCAGAATGCCCATAAAGCATGATGTAATTGCTTATCCCAATCAGATCTACCATTGTTAACAGTTTTAGTGAGGACGGTACACAAGATTTTGTTCGAACTTTCGGCCTGTCCATTGGCTTGTGGGTGATATGGGGCTGATTTCTTATGAATTACTAAGAATTCATTCAGTAGGGCTTCTATCACTTCATTCACAAAGTGTGTGCCTCTATCACTCACAATTTCTATAGGCACACTCATCATGGGTTTTAGCCGCATTTCATCCCTTCTAATTGGATATTTGGTTCGTTGGCAGGTATCACATTGTTGAACATATGTGGTTGCATCTTGATGTAGAGTTGGCCACCACATCCCTGCAAAGAGAATCATTTTTGCAGTTTTATCTGCAGAAAAATGTCCTCCTGCAGCTCCTGTATGTGCCATCTCTAAAACAGCAAGATACTCATCTTCATGAATGCCATCCATAAATGATTGTCTCTTCCTCGTTTAAAGAGTTGTTTTCCTATAAGAACATAGTCCTTGCTTTGTTCTGTGAGTGCACGTTTCCTTGCTAGCGTAGCTCCTTCTGGGTACTCTTGGGTCTTCAAGAATTTTACGAGGAGCATGCTCCATCTTGATGCCACTGTGGAGTAGCATAGAGTAGAGTTCTCTTTTGGATTTCATTCTTGACAAGTTGGGCAGGCTGATACATAGTTATGTGTATCCCTCTGCATGGTTGGCCAATATATTACTAATCTCTTCAGTGTTTGCCATGTTCCGTTCGCATTTAAATGAGTCTTCCATTGATTTACATGTGCTTTTTGAAGATACATTTCTTGTTCCTCTTATTCCACGCATCTCATGAGTAATCCACTTGAGTCTTGGTGATATAAACTTCCAGCAATGATATGGAGGTTTTTAGTCTTCCATAGGTCTTGGTTTCTGTTTGGAGTGATCCCATGTTTAGGTCCATATGTGAGTATAGGGATCAACTTTTCCGCCCATTGGGGACATACTTCGAGATTAAAAAGGTAAGTGTCTGGCAGATCGTCCGGGACTCCTATGGGGGGTTCTCCATGTGTCATTCTTGATAAGTGATCTGCTCTAATGTGTGTATTCCCTTTCTTGACTACTACTTCAAAATCAAATTCCATCAACAATAGAAACCATCATACTAGTCGTCCCATATTACAAGGCTTATTGACTAAGTACAGTAGAGCTTGATGGTCGATGAAGAATTTGAATTTGTTTGCCAAAAGGTAGTGTCGAAACTTCTTCATTGCGCACACCATCCCTAAACCCTCTCTCTCAGTCGTGGTATAATTGCACTCCGCTTGATTCAATTGTCTACTAGCATAGGCTATAGGATGATCTAACTTCCCTGTATCCGCGGGTTGAGCTAAGATGCAACCAATGGCAAACTTGGAAGCATCCATGTGAATGTGAAATGGTTTGTTCCAATTAGGTACTCGAAGGATTGGTGCTGAACTTAATCGACTCTTTAATTCGTTAAAGGCCTTTTCACATTCTTATGTCCAATTAAATTGAGACACTAATGCATAAAGAGGTCTAGCAATTATGGCATACATGTGTATAAATCTACGGTAGTATCCGCAATGTCCCATAAATGTTTGCACTTCCTTAGCAGTCTTTGGTCTCGGCAAATCCATAATTATCTTGATTTTTTCTTCATCTGTGGAAATTCAATTTTTAGAGACAATGTGTCCTAATATCTTTCCTTGTCGAACCATGAAGATGCACTTTTCTGGATTGATTCATACTCTATATTGTCGACATTTGGCAAAAATCTTTCCTAGTTCAGGGATATGTTCTGATCGTATAGCTGAATAAGTGCATAAATCATCTATGTAAACTTCCATGCTTTTTCTCAAGAACTCCTTGAATACATGGCACATCAATCTTTGGAAAGTGGCTGGGGCATTGGTTAGACCAAAAGGCATAACCCTAAAGGTGTATACTCCCCATTCAATTGCAAAGGTTGTTTTATGTTGGTCTTCAAGAGCAATCGCTACCTGATTATACCCTGAAAAGCCATCTAAAAAACTATAAACTTTCGTTCCTGCCACTCTTTCCAAAAGATGATCAGTGATGGGTAACGGGTAACTATCTCTTATAGTGGCAGCATTTACCTTCTTCAAATTAATGCATACCCTTAACGTGCCATTCTTTTTCGACACGACCACCAAAGGTGACACCCATTCTGTGTATTTGATCTCATAAATGAACCCAGCATCTAGCAACTTATTTATTTCCTCCTTAATTTTTGTTGAGTAAACGTTGTTATAAGTGTATGGTCTTTGTTTGGAAGGTTTGGCTTCTGATGTCATAGGGATTCTATGGGCACAAATAGAAGGATCTACTCCTTTCAAATCCTTATATGTCCAAGCAAAGATATCCCTGTATTCTCGTATGAGTCGTATTAACTCTTGTTCTTCCTCCATTGAGACATCTTGTCCTATGAAAGTACATCGTTCTTCTCCTTCTTCTAATGTTACCACTATTTTCTTGGTCTGTTCTTTGTTGTCATATGCTATTCCTGGTTGTGCTTTTCGTTTTGGCATTTGGGAGCAATTTTCCTCCCTCCCACTTCATATTTTTTGAAGTGGGTAGGCACTTCGAATTGATCTTGAGGCTTGTTTTTTCCATCTTCTTTTTCTTTATCTAATCCCCGTGTCATTTCTTGATTTAATTCATTAGTTATGACACTTACTCTTTGATTTCCACTTTGTGTTTCCATTTGTTCCTGCTCCATTTCAATGCTCTCATAATCCTCCTTCCATTCTTTTTCAATTACTTTTCCTTCTTCAGCCTCTTGAAGAACTATCATGTATAAACTTACATCATATCCTTCCTCGTCAATGCATTCATTCATGGTTATCACTTCTTCGTTTACACATACATCGAGAGTGGCTAAAATCTCCATCCAACCATGAGGTTCGAATTCTTCATCTAGGAATATTTGAGGCATGTAAGCTGGATCTTGTACAGACCTAGCAACTCCTTGCCTTTCCTGCCATCATTTCCTTCTTTCCTCTTCCTTTTTTGCAGTCTGGCATATCCATAGATGAGTGTCTTCGTTCATCCATGATTGGTCACCTGAACCTATACTATGAATAGACTGCTCGTCCTCCTCCTTATGAATCGGATTCCATTGCAAGGGGGGAACATCTTGATATGTGTATGTGTGGAGATTTATTCTAGTCGTGGTTCCTTCATGGTGTAAGCATACTGCATCTTTTCCCCAATCTTGCACTACCCTCAGCTGTCTCATGAAGGGTCTTCCAAGTATCATCTCATAATTGCTAGCCCTTTCGAATTGACAGATCACTAAGGTGTGCTCGAATTCAACTCCGCAGGTGGTAAAAGTTACTCTTTCCAATAATCCCAAGGGTCGTTCAGTGTGTCCATCTACCATTTGTATCTTCATGCGTGTTGGTCTTAAAGCTGGTTTTCCCCATTTCTCCCATATTTCTTTAGTAGCGATTCCTACTCCAGCTCCATAATCTAAGTAGCTTTAGTGGTGTAACCCCTATAAGTAATTGGAAGGCATGTGTTTCCTTCATCTCCCTCGCTGAAATCTCCAACCTTATCGACTGGGATTTTGACTATGGTCACTTCATCAGGCATCTCCTTCTCTTCTGACTTGGTCTCCAATTGACTGGTTAGCTTCTGCTTCAAATGTGGTTTTATCTTCAAAAGTTCTTCCAATGTCAGAGTACAAGGGATTTTTACCTTTCTAAGATGTTGTATGATGTTCGATGTTTGGATTGATGGGTTCTCTTTTTTTCTTATTGAGGGAATGCAGTATAATTCAGAATTATGTTCGTACTCCCCTGTGTAATTTGGCAAAGCCTTCACACTGTCATTCTCCTTGTCGCTCTTGTCAAATTGTAATAATCCTTCTGAATTTAGCTCAGGTATTGAGTCTTCCAATTCACCTTCTACTTCTAACTCCTCAAAGGGTGGTTCAATTCCTTCCACTTTCTTCCATCGATCTTCTTGGACTCTTGCCCACAAGTCTTTAGGCCACTCCCCGTCTACTTGGGGGACAATGGATCCTTCTCTTTTATCCTCGCAATAATTTCCATTACATGTCTCACCTTCTTTTCCTTTCTCGGGATCATTAGGGATGACACACCCTTGGAATTCTTTTTTGGGAATTCGTAGATGGGTGTTGCGTGCCCCTGCGGGGCTTCTTGCAAAGACATATCTTCAGATATAATCTTTTTAGTGAAGTTTCTTTCTTTGTCTTCTTCTTTTCTTCTTTTTGCTGGATTCTCCCTCAACAAGGTCCCTGAAAATGTCAAGAAATACGAAGTTGAAGATAGGAGAGTCATAATAAGAATGCCAAAACACGATGCACAAGCAGAAGAGGCCTATGATAACAAAGAAACCACCAAGAAAATAGTGGTAGCCATAGAAGAAGATGAAGAGAGATGCACATACATAGGACACGACCTAAGTGAGGATGAGGAGCACGAATTGATAGCCTTGTTGAGAGAATACAGAGATGTATTTGCTTGGAGCTACAAGGACCTGAAAGGCATAGGCCCGAACATATGCTCCCATACGATCCCCATGACCTTAGAAGCAAGACCCTCTAAACAAAAGTCATACACATACAATGACAACTATGCTGCCAAGATCAAAGAAGAGATAGACTGATTGGTTGAAGCTGGATTTATCTATGAAATTGAGCACACAGAATGGGTATCCCCCACTATAGTGGTGCCCAAAAAGAATGGCAAGTTATGTGTATGCATTAACTTGAAGAAGGTTAACGCCGCCACTATCAAAGATAGTTATCCGCTTCCTATCACTGAGCATCTATTAGAAAGGGTAGCAGGCAAGGAAGTGTACAACTTCCTGGATGGGTTCTCTGGTTACAATCAAGTAGCCATTGCACACAGAAGATCAACATAAGATGGCTTTTGCCACAGAGTGGGGCATATTTGCCTTTCGAGTAATGCCATTTGGTCTAACCAATGCTCCGGCGACCTTTCAAAGACTAATGTGCCATGTATTTAAAGAGTTCTTGAGGATGAATTTGGAAGTCTATGTTGATGATCTCTGTGCTCATTCCAACATTAGACACACCCATATACCTGAACTCAGACAAATCTTTGATAAATGTAGAGAATATCAAGTCTGCTTGAACCCAGAAAAGTGTCTTTTCATGGTCAGGCAAAGCAAGATTCTAGGACACATAGTGCCAAAGAATGGCATATCCACTGACAAAGAGAAAGTGAGAGCTATCGTAGAACTACCTAGGCCAAGGAATGTTAAGGAAGTGCAAGCTTTCTTGGGGCATTGTGGTTATTACGGACATTTTATACACATGAATGCCATCATTGCAAAGCCTTTGTATGGACTTTTGACTAACTTTGAGTGGACTGATGAATGTGAAAAATCTTTCAATGAGCTTAAACGGCGATTATGTTCAGCACCAATCTTGACTACACCAGATTCGAACAAGCCATTCCATGTCCATGTGGATGCATCCAATTATGCTATTGGGTGTGTACTTGCACAACCTACGAGTGAAGGTAATATGGATCTTCCAATTGCCTATGCTAGTAGACAGTTAAATGCAGCTGAACAAAATTATACCACTACTGAGAGAGAAGGATTAGGCATGGTATATGCGGAACTTAAAAATTTAGACACTATTTGCTTGCAAATAAGTTTAAATTTTTTACTGATCATCAAGCACTACTTTACTTGGTAAACAAGCCATGCAATACAGGTAGATTAGTAAGCTGGTTCCTCTTACTAATGGAATACGACTTTGAGGTAGTGGTGAGAAAGGGCAAGACTCACTTGAGAGCAGATCATCTCTCGAGGCTCACATCCGGAGAGGACCCACAAGGAGTATTAGATGACCTTCTTGATGCTTACTTGTTTAATTTGGAAGTTGTACCACAGTGGGCCAAGACCTTAGCGCCAGTACTGACATATGGGCCTAAACATCCAGTAGTAAACACTCAAGATAGGGAGGTAGTAAAAGCCCAGATGTACCATATCTTGGCAGGGAGTATGTACAAGTACACGGATCAAGGCATATTATCTTGTTGTGTGGAGGAGGACGAGTACACGAAGTGGTTGCAATTAGCACATGTGGGTGCATTAGAGCAACACTACTCAAGGCAAAAAACTTTACAAACACTAAAGAGACTCGGAGTGCATTGGCCAACTATGGATGCAGATGTCCATAGGATGTGCAAGGAATGCCCAATCTGCTGCACTAAACCACCAATGGAACATGCCACTCTTTATCGAGTGTCTTTAGTGCCAGATTGGAGTGAATCATTAGTAGCCTTCCTAAGAACAAAAACATTCCCTGAGGAGATGACAATGGCCATACAAAGGAGCTTAGCACAAGAAGCTTTAGATTATACTCTCATTGGAGATAATCTATACAGACGAGGAAAAGATGGGTATCTTAGAGTGTGTGTCCATGAGAGCGAATATCTAAAGATCTTGGAGACTGTTCACCAAGGTGTAGCAGGAGGACACTTTGGACCAGAGCGGGTGATCAAGGCAATACTATTTGCAGGTCTTTAGTGGCCCACCCTTCACATGGATGCACATACCTATGTGAAGAGGTGTGATGTTTGTCAGCGAACTCAGTATCCTATACGCAAAGATGAGATGTCATTGAAACCTATGATGGGTGGATGTGCATTCTCTAAATGGGGAATAGACTTTGTTGGTCCGATTAACCCCCCAGCCAAGGGTTCACATGCTGAATACATCATTGTGGCCACAGACTATCTAACCAAGTGGGTAGAAGTAAAAGCCACAACGAAGAACAATGCTCAAACGACAGCAAAGTTCTTATTTGAAAATGTGTTCACTAGATACGGATTCCCAATAGAGTTAGTGAGTGATAGAGGCACACACTTCTTGAATGAATTCATAGAAAACCTTCTCCAAGAATTCTTGGTGATACATAAGAAGTTTGCCCCCTACCATCCATAAGCTAATGGACAGGATGAGAGCACAAATAAGATTCTATGCAATGTACTGACAAAATTGGTTAATAATAAACGCTCTGACTGGGACAAATAGCTACACCATGTTGTTTGGGCATACAGAGTTTCCAATAAAGCGGTACTCCAAGCCACACCCTTTCAGATGGTGTTCGGCCAAAATGTAGTGCTACCATTGGACTTTTTGATACCTACATTGAAAGTAGCACAAGAGCATGACTGGACAGGCCATGAGTCTCTCCTCTAGAATCTTCGATCTTGAACGATTAGGTGAAACACGATTGAGAGGTGCAGCAGGAATTTATGCAGCCAAGAAGAGACAAAAAGCATATTTTGACGCACATGTGAAGGATAAGGGCTTGAAAGCGGGAGATCTAGTCCTATTCTACACCTTGAAGCAACATGCACGGAAGTTACAGAAGAGAGGCTATGGACCAATGATTATCAGTAGGATCTCCACAAGTGGAGCAGTTCAACTAGCCACTCTAGAAGGTGACATTCTACCAAGTTACATAAGTAGATGTAGAGTCAAGTTATATCAAGAACCCCTCACGGAGGAGATGTTAAATCGACTCAATACGGCAAAGAAACGTAAAGAGGAGGAAAAGCGAATTCGAGAAGAAGCACAGGCAGAAGCTTTAGAACGCATCCGACGAATAAAATTGAGGAGACAAGGTAGAGATCAGCCCATGCCTGACACTCAAGGATCTCTAGGTTATCACATGGCCATGTGTGAGGCTTCAGGTGAACGTTCCCATAGGATAGTCAATCGGTGACCTTTTGTGACCCTAAAAGTAGGACAAGGAGAGAGTGCAAGGACTGTGAGAGCTTTAATTGACTCAGGAGCAGCCACTAGTGCAATTCGACTTTATTACTGCCAAGAATTGCAATTGAAAGTGAATCCTATAGAGGCATATCTCATAGGATAAGGAGGTGTGGAAACCCCTTGCATGGGAGAGGTGGAACTTCCCCTCTACATTCAGGAGGTTCTAATGGCAGTCAAAGTGCTGGTATGTGAAGATGAGGATCTTACCAAACCTCTGGTTTTGGGCCAAGACTAGATCTATGATCATGCAGTCAACCTCAACCTAAGAAGTGGACTTCTTCACGCTTGGGTAGGCCAAAACCGCATCACAATGGAATTACAGAATCAAGCACTTAGGCCACTAGAAAAGGCACCAAATCGTAGTCCCTCCAGGAACCCACATGAAGATAACGATGCTATTCTTGTTCAAAGTTCTATGGTGCAGAAGATTGTCACTCTTGACAAACATGCAGAAGTCAATGAGGAGTTCCCTTCTTTTCCAAAGAGGATTTGAGGAAAGCAAGCTGGGCAACACACGACCCCGAGGAGGCCAATAATCAAGAAGCGTGAGCAACAACCAATGCATTATAAAGTACCTCTTGGGATGAAGCAGATTTGGGTATGCAAGGGTGACCAACCCTTGGTTTTGGAGGCAGAATCCCAAAGAAGCACCAAACGAGCTACAGTGTCGAAGATTACAACGAAAGAATGCCCTAGGCATCACTCTAGAAAAACCATTTCTATTTGGGTCCCAAAGCGGTCAATGAAGGCTATTCCAAACGATAGACAAATATGGGTGCCCAAGACCTGCTTACGAGCTCAAATAACTTCATGTCCAGTCACAAGATCGAACCAACACTCACAAGCCCTATTGGCTCCCATCCCAAGGCAAACATCTGCACTCCACACCACCACATTTTTGGTCACACCTAGCAAGGTATGGAAATGGGTATCCAAAAGGTCCCAGATTCAACACAATCCAGTCCACAAATGTTTACATGTCATCACCACTAAAAGCCATGATTCCACAATCAAAATTTGAAGACTTAAGCCCCATATCAAATCCCCTAACCCACCTTTGTAAATCGATCCACTCTGTGATAGGTGCATTTTGACTACATTGCACATCCAAAAGTATGCATCGAGGGTGAACACTAACCTACTAACCAACATTTACACACATCACAAACACTTCACCCAATAACCTCTAACCACTCGGAATGTCATGTTAGTATTGTGGAGGGAACACCATAACATCCTATTTCCTATGCAATGCTAATGTGCCTCTCTTTTTCTAGCAGATAACCATCAACAACTACAAGCACTCTCATGGCAAAAGCATGAGGATCGAGCTCACAGGCAAGAGTAAGTACAGCAGGGATTAATGTGGAGAGTCTACCTATTGAAGTGCCACCAACTGAACAACCGGTAGAGATGCAACACCTTCAACAAATACCTATACCAGACCCTCCCATTGGAATAACAGAAAGAGTCCATGCAAATTCTCATTGGTTCAATGGCATGCCAGGGCCCTTAGGAGAGGCCAAGTATATCTGGGAGTCCAAGTGCGAGTATGATAGGTCATGGGTCTGATTCCAATTCTTTTCCAAGGAGTTTGAGGCTCTCCTGAACACACAAGATCTTCAGACCATATGGCAACGTGCAGGGCTGGCCGAGTACTTTTAGGCACCCTTAGCCAAACCAAATCTCCTACGATGTTACTATTTGGTCTCAACATTACAGGCTAATGAAGAAAAGGACAAATCGGGGACGTTCGTTCTTCCTTCTTTGCTGGGCAACAATGAGTTGAAGAGGTTCGAACTTACATTGGAATTAGTGAGCTCTCCTTTGAATATGCATGGCACACATGTACCTTCTGAGATAGATGCACTCATTCCCACAAACATGAAGGACCGGAAACTACTGAAGCTGAAGATATGGAAGCACTCACACCAAGCGTGTCTATCCCTCTCCGTATGTGCATGCAACATTTTGCTTTTCCTGGTCAAGATCGATTCACACAACCTCACAAAAGAATATGGTTCGCTCTTTACTTGGCGGAGGCAGGTGCGTTACCAATTAAGCTTCTTATATGGATTGTGGAGCAGTTGTATGAAGCAAATAAAAGGTCATCTAGAAAACTAGTGGTGAATGGTTGTTGTGCAATCACACGCATTATCTACAGATGCTTAGCATATGATGTAACCATTGAATGTGCTTTAACTTGGGCACAACTACAAATGTTTAAGAGACTCAAAACTACCACACATCAATCCAAGCGCATGAGGGGCTTGATTCCTTGTGTCTAGACACGTGAAGTTCTGACTACTCCGGAAGTCTCGCCACGAGGGGAGGCCACTGTACCTCCCTTTACCATTAGAATACCTAGGTCTGGATCTGAAGGTACATCACAAGCTGCCCCTTCGGCTCCTCCTGTCCCATCTGAATTTGAATTTGCTACGACTGGAGACGTTGAAGGGATGAGCACCTTCGGCTTCGAATAATTCTTGCAGAATACCCAACTCTCCAATGTCGAATTCTTCTCGGACATAGAAGAATAGAGCACCTCTTCCCAAAGATGGAGGAAATCCACAGAAGGCCGCCATGTACATTGGGATGACGATCAGCAAGGTCAACAATCAAGACACCTAGAAGCAGAAGAAGCAGAAGAAGAAGAGACCACTGGAACCCCCGCATATACAATAGAACTCCGAAGGCTGTATCAAATCATGGAACGAGTGTGATCGCAACAACTGCTCACCGAACAAAGCAGTAGGGTGCTCATGGCTCAGCTATTGGAAGAAGCTAGAGTTGACTCCGAACACAGCGAAGGCCTATTATTGGTGGCAGAAACGTATGGTGTAGTGGAAGCAGCCCGAGCAGCGATCCAGAGGCCTCGTGTTCAATATGTCCCGCGAAGATTCCAAACACGACCACGGTCTGGTAAAAACATCCAGATTCCCATTACTACGGGGGAAGGACCTATTATTACATCCGAACCCATTGAGACAACTTCCCAAACAACAATAACCTCTGGCCAAGAGCTCCCTTTCACCCAGGATGAATCAACCGAACCACTACCACCGACACCTCCACCATCACCTACTCGAACTCAAGCTGGAGACACCACCTCGACTACCCAACCCACAGAGCAAACCTTCATCTTTCGTACTCCCACCTCTGGTTCAACTTTGTTTTCCACCTTTGAAAACCCTATCTATCAAACCACCACCATCACAACCACATCAACTGAACCACTCATGGAGATAGCCATAGGACAACCAACCTCCACAACCTCTGTCGTAGGACATCTTGACACCAGATCCATATTTTTTGGATTTCCTACCACCACACTCCCTTTTGTGACATTCCCGCCTCCTATCTCTCACTTCCCACCCCCCATACCACCATTCTTTCAACCAACCCATGACTACTTTTGTAGAATGTTTCAAGCCACCAACCCACCCTCCTCATCAATCGCATTCCCACCATCCACACAACACTTATTCACCACTATCACACACACACCACCTACCATTCCGATATACATGGTAGACACTACACTCACGTCCACCCCTGACGGCATGGACATTTCGCCACCCACAGCACCTCCACCACCCCCCACACTCCCAACTTCCCCTATCCCCCCTCCACCAATCTCATCAGCACACACATCAACTGTAGAAACAACATTTACTCTTCCCATTCCCCAATTCCCTCCCCTTGCATCTTCCGTTGTACAAACCACACCTTCATCCATAGGCAATGCATTTGACACCATGATTGCATGTATCTCGCAGTTAAGGACAGAATACTATCAGTTGTAGGCACATAATCAAAGGTTATAAGAACACTCCAAAGTACTACAACAACACCTTGATACACTGGAAGAGGACAAAGCCAGTCTCCAAACTCAATTTCAAACCTTACAAGAGGCTCTTGGCATTTTGGAGACACAATTTCAAAATGTGGACCAGGAATCAATACAAGGGTTAGAAAGCCATTTGCAGATACAACTAGAAAGAAATTCCAAGCTCCAGCGCAACATGGCCCTACTCAAACAACACCTTGCAGCAGCACACGAGGAAAATAGATGGCTTCAACAACAGAACCAGGAAAACTTAGAGGCAGCCATCGAAAGCACACCCGAGGCTCCCATTAGTCCTTCCAAGTTTCAAGCAGTGACCCTAGAGAGCATCAAAATCATTCTTGAAGACTATGCCACTTTACTCGATGCACATGACTAGTTATCAAAAGAACTAGGTCAACTAAAGCACACAAGACAGAAAGAAATGACAGCGGGTCTCTAGGCTACTGACTCAACCGCTTCTCTTATCAGGACTCAAAGGCCCTTCAAGATCTCCAAAAACAAGTCGCAGAATTGCAAGCACGTCTACTCCAATACAAAAGACCATCATCATCCTTGAGGCGCCCACAGATGAGGAGAGAGTCTCCATTCCGGTGGAACAAACGTTTGAAGAGGAATATGATCCACAACCCTTCCCAGGAGGACAACAAACGGAAGAAGGTCAGGATACATTCAAAGCACCACGACCCCCATGGCTACGACAAGTGGAAGAAATGGGGAGTTCTCATGAAGAGTGAACAGTAGTGCAAAATCAAGCCATGAGAGTCATAGAAGAAATAGTGTTACAATCCAATTACTTCAAGAACCTGTCATCTAGATGCCTTATCCTCTCATCAGAACTCCAATATAGGCCTTATTATGTTATTCTAGCCGATTACAATGCAGAAATACAGAGGGTCACAGGCAAGATTCCTTCTTTGCTACCTAGTTTCAACTCGAAGACCTTCCTCTAGAGGTGCAAAAAGGCAAAATCCGTCAACCCACATGGTGGCAGAAACTTCTTGAGACATATCCTGAAATGCTGCGCACATGGAACAATGCGCTTTTACATCTACTTTAAAATCCATGCTACGGCCCCGTTCCACGATGCAGATCATGGAAAGCATTCAACATAAAGGTACAAAATAATGCTCAATGTAAGGAGTGGCTCAATTATCCGTACATAGTGCCACCATAGGGACCACCATCGATAGCATACATGATGGCCACAATTCGACATTGGATGCCTCGACTGAAGCCCATGCCAGATGTGGCAGCCCAAATGATGCCTAATATTTTGGATATGATGCAGGTAGTACTGAAAACCTTTAGAAATGCAGTTGCACCACAGGTACGTCTACCGGGGTTTACCAATGGAAACTACGATTTGGTGTATGACATGAGCACCACCCCCAGCATTCGTGTGGCTTACGCATGGCATGCACGCATCAAATACCTCCCTGTATGCTATAAACAAACATTCGAAGACATGTTCATATCAGGTTTCTAGGAGTATCACTCCGAGGTCTTCGCACCAAAACCTACACACCTACTTCATCTTTTTGCATGCGAACAAGCTATGTACTCCAAGTACTACACTACACTGCAACCAGATGTCCCAGGTGCAATAAATTGGGATGCATTGGAAGCTGATCTAGCAAGAGGATTAAGGATAGGAGAACACGAGCTAGCCGCCAACGTCATCGAATACTATATTGACCACCCTATAGAACAGAGGTCTGTCAGGGGCGACAGACGCTAGGAAGGGGGGAGTATTGGCATACAAGTCATAAGCAGAGCATACAGGCACAAAGGAACAGTCATGCATAATACGGCAACAAGGCCCAATCATTTTTTTCATAAACAATTTCCAACTCAAGTGATTTTCATCACTACACACACATTGTAAATCCCGTTTTTGGTAGAATAGACTCCATTTTGTTCAAGCCAAGGAATCCTCGAGCTTGAGGAGTATTAGAATTAGTTACATACCAATTTTCATAATTTTTAGACTCCGTTTGAGCCCTCAAATAGGCTCTAGAACCTAATTTTTAACTAGGCCGGAAACTAGGTCTGGACAAGGCCAAAGCTAGCCAGAAAACTATAAAAAGAGCTAGAGAGCTCATTTTTGAGGTTAGATTGTTTGTGAATTGAGCTTATGTAAGAGACTTTTTGACTAATGCGAAGAACTCCATTGTTCCTCTCCTTGCTCTTGCCTTGTGTGTGCGTGTGTGTGTATGTGTGTGCATGTTTGTGTGCTTCTCACTCACACACGTGCCATCACTTGCTCATAGTCTTCATACTAGTCCTCATGTCTCCACGGATTGACAATTATGAGGTGGATCTCATCACGTTGGTACTTGCCATTGTGCTAGAGTGACAGTGAACTTCATCATTTATCAAGAAAGGTGTGCCTTATCTCTCATCATGAAGCACCATGGAATATTTAAATGGTTATATGCTAGTAAGGAATTATGTTTTGATAGAGAAAGGTTGGATACTTAAACTAGAACAGAAATTATCATCAAGGGAATCTAGGAATTGAAATAAATGATAGTGAACAATTGTGTGTGTGATTTTTATTATTTCAGTGGAGAAGAAGTATGTATGTGCTGATGTGCAAAATTGGTCTTGTCCTTGCCGTTGTAGTGTAGCATAATAAATAACAATTTTGGTGGATCATGCGTTTCTCCTTTGAAACTGTTGCATGGTCTTGTAATTTGTGTGAAGGTATGTATGTGGGAAAGTTTGTGTGCAATGTAACAGTGACTTGATTTTCCAAAGGAGGCATTGTAGAAGATTGGAGACATACATTTAAAGGAGTAGGTCTACATTTGTTAAGTGCAAAAACATGCAAAAATGCATAACTCTATGTGTATATGCTAAAACATTTCCATATGTGTGCAAGATTGAAATTATGATTAGAGATATAGTAACAAGCAAGGAATATCCTTGAGATATATGTAGATGAAAAATCATAATTTAAAAGGAGGTTTTTCATTTCGAGAGCTTGAAAAGATCTTTGAAAATTTTCAACCATATATATCATGCCAAGTTGGGAGAATTTTGTTTTATGGTTAGACAAGACAAAATCTTGGGACACGTTTTTCATAATGGAATTTATATTAAACAAGCCAAGGTGAGGGCCACTTTAGAAATGACAAAACCTATTAATGTTAAAGAGGTACACAATTTTGTGGGTCATCATTCGTTTTAAACATGATTTATACATATCTATTTCATAATTTATAAGCCATTATATGGTATCTTCACTCATATTGAAAGGAAAAAATGCATTTGATGAGGCTTTTGAAGAATTAAAAAAATTCTTCGAGCTTAATTTCCATCCTCAAAGTGCCAAATTGGAACAAGATATGTCATGTTCATGTAGATTCTTTCAATTATGCAATATGATATATATTGGCATAGCCAATAGATGGTGAAAAATTATATTTTCCAATAGCCTTTACAAAGCATTACCTCAATAGCACAAAAAAGAAATATATGACTATAAATCAAGCAGTAGGCATGATCTACAGTTTAAAAATGTTTTGGTAATATGTTTTAGAGCATAAACTCAATTTTCTTGTTGATTATCAAGCACATCTATACTTGGTAAACATAAGTTGTAGTGTATGTATAATATTGGTGTGTTCATTCCCATTAAGAATGGAATTGGAATGTGAAGTAGTGGAAAAGAAAGAAACACAGAGATAGACCAATAAATAAGCTACTAGGGGAGTCCCGGATGAGCACATGGATACAGATTGACCAATAAATAAACTCTTAGGGGAGTTCCTGATGAACATGTAGATACTTACTTTTTCAATTAGAAGTCGTACATATGATGGAAAAAGTGCTACTTCCAAAATTACTATATGAACTGTAAAATGGATTGATCCCCAAGATCCTAGAATTAATTAGTAGAGAAAGAACTTGCCCCATTGTAGAAGGATCCATATACCATAGACACCACAATGAAACTTGTTCTTATTGTGTGATGATCAAGAAATGATATATAGGTGGAAAATACAAAACCTCTATCCTATATGTATAATAATTTAGATTATACATAGATTAGGACTTTATTGGATTGAAATGTGCTTCGACCAATAAAATGGTAGTCTTTTAATTAGTAAGCCTAGACATAAAACGTTTTAACACAATTTTGTAGTTAAGAGATTTTGTAAATATGTTTGTAGACATTTCTTTGTATATAGGGGGAGCATTCCCAAAGAAAACCACAAGAGAAGAGCTAGAATATGATTCTATTTCCATATCTTTGGTATTTTCTAACTTCATGTGAAGATACATGAGGGGGCCAACATAGGAAGGCCAAAGTCCACACTTATACAGACTTTTTTCTCGTGTGAAAAAGAGGGATCCTCTTCTTGTAAATTTTGTGCACAAGATTTCTTTCATTCGTTGAGTGTGATTTTTGCACATTACATGGCTTATGACACAATTCTTGCTTTCTTGAGTGTTAACCTTGATTCTCTTCACTTTTGGACATTTATTTAGTCTTCAAGCTCTATTTTGTGTGGAATGTATGCGATAATGCTTAATACAACATTCGTTTTGCTCTACTTAGTATTACATGTGATTATATTTTAGATTTTCACCTTTAGAACATGTAGTTATTCTTGTTATTCTTTTTGAACTATGGCATATGTGATTTGGTGGAGGAACAATAAAGATATCACCAATTTATTCAACAACTAACACTGTATGATCACCCATCTGTAGAAAGAATTTCACCTAAGATTGATGATCATTGAACACTGATTGTGGATCATTGATCATGCATTAGGTGTTGTTGGCCAGTTTTTGGGCACTGTATTCAACCTTTTTGTGCCTCTTTACTGCATATATTGAGCACATACACACTATGTACACTTTTGTGGATATTGCTTATGTACGTCCATGTGGTCATTGATATAGCGGTCGCATTTTTGCATAGAGCCTTTTATGTTTGATAAAGAGGTTCATGGTGAGGTTTTCTTGGGAGACACCCAGATGTTAGGGTCTCTTTGATGATGCAGGTGGAAGACTTACCCAGCCTCACCATAGGAGATGTATGATAGTTGCTCATATGTGTTTGATAAGCCTAGTTGGCTTCTTTTGGGTAACTAATTATATGCACTAGAGTCAGTGATTCACTATGTAGATAAACATGTCAATACTTGGAGTTTTATGAGATTTTGACACTAGTCATATGCTCATTTTGCAAAGGATACTATGGTAAACATTGTCCAATTTTTTTGGTTTTTTTCAACTATACAATGGTCAATTTACTCCTTGATACACTTATTGGTGTGAGAATAAATCATACTTTTTTTTGTTTTGTCATTACTACTCATTAGTTCATTTTTTTGGGAAGACTACTGAATGCTCTTCTAGAATCTCACATTAGGTCATCCTTCTTTGAGCCATAGTGGTGTTTGGACTCTTCTAGCTCCATTATCATTCTATTCAGTTCTCTACCATCATGGCATCAGAGGTCTCAGGCACGTCTGGTGGATCAGGGTCTAGTGCCAGTGTCCTGAGGAGGAGCTATAACTTGTAGGGTAAAGAACATTTTAAGATCCAAAAATTTGATTGCACAAACTTTGCTCTATGGAAGAATCAGATTAAAGATGTGTTGATTCAGTGGAGGCAATGGAAGCTCGTAAATGGAATCTCAAAGAAGCATGTTGACATGGATGAAGATGATTGGGATGAGTTAGATGAAATGGCTAGGTCTACCATTCGATTGCACCTGGCAGATAAAGTTTACTTTACAATATTAGAACAGGACACATGAAGAAAGACTATTATGCATTAAAGAATGCTAAAGGTAAAGGAAAAAATGTTGATGGGCATGTTAAATAGCTACCTGCACCATCTACTTTGACTCTAAAGATTGAAGAAACTAATGTAATTCTTTATGATGCTAATGTGTTGACACTCGATAGCACTAAGCCGATTGAGGCTCTTATGGTTGATTCTCTTTCCCGCACATGGCTATTAGATTCTGGTGCTTCTTTCCATGTGACACCACACAAAGAATGGTTCTCTAATTATGCAGCAAAGTCTCTTGGTACCATGAGACTTGGTGACTCTTACTAGTGTGATGTTGTGGGGATCAGAGATGTGGTTGTGCAGTTCATTAATGGTTCAAAATTTACTATGCATAATGTATGCCATGTACCTCGATTATCATGTAGTTTGATGTCAATTGCTCAACTTGATTACCTTGGTTAGACAGTGGTCTTCTATGGTCAGTCCTTTTGCATATCAAAGGGCAATACGGCTATTGCAAAAGGAAGCAAAGTTGGCTCACTTTATCCTTTATTTGTATCACAGAAAGAACACTTGTTAGCTATTATTGAATAGCCTATGGCTTGTGTTTGGCATGGCCTTTTGGGCCATATATCACGTAGTGGAATGGAAAATCTTTCTCGTTCTGGCTACTTGCCTGTGTTATCTTTCTCTGATTTTTCATTTTTCAAGCATTGTCAATATGGAAAGCAAACTAGGAATGTGCACAAGATGCACATTGACTCTTCAATTCAGCCTTTAGATCTTGTTCATACAGATGTGTGTGGTCCTATGCCCACAAGGTCATTAGGTGGTTCTCTTTATTTTGTCACTTTCATAGATGATGCTACTATAAAAGTCCGGGTATATCCTATCAAAGCAAAGGATGAGGTATTCCCTACTTTCAAAAAATGGCTTGCTTCAGTTCAGACTAAAAAAGGAACTAAGCTTAAGGCTTTATGTTCAAATAATGGGGGTTGAGTATACCTCACATGAATTCAGCCTTTTTTGTCAGTGTATAGGAATTCGTAGAGAGTTTACAGCTCCTTATACCCCAGTACAAAATGGTGTAGTTGAAAGGATGAATAGAACTATTAAGGATAGAGTAGTTTCTATGTTGCATCATGCAAATCTTTCACAAGGCTTTTGGGCAAAAGAAGTATTGACTGCAGTTCATGTGATTAACATTTCACCTAGTACAGCCAAAGGTCTAAAAGTGGCACAAGAGTTATGGACAGGGAGGCCACCATATTATGATCATCTTCAAGTTTTTGGGTGTCAAGCATATGTTCATAAATCCAAGAATCTTAGACAAAAGTTGGACCATAAGTCAAAGAAATGCATTTTTTTGTGAGAAGTGGAGAATGGCATACTTGGGACTCTCCTCCCAACCTATTTATATCCCTTGCCTAGTCACCATATAGAGTTCTCTCTAAGGTCCCTCTACTCATCTGGCCATCATGAGTAGGTACCTCGTATGAACTCTTTGGCTTTTAGCCTTGGCTATCCCCCGAGCAAAGAACTTCTCATTCCTCTAGGCATGTACATCTCTGGAATATAACACTATCTCCCCCTTCTAAAGATCATTGTCCTCAATGATATAGAAGGAGCTATAAACTTGGGAATCAAAATTTGGGATTCCAAATAATAAGAGTAGAATGTGCTAGGTGTCTGAAATGATGCTCAAAATGTAGACAACTAGTCGATGTGCTTCCTATCTAGCATTTCCACCAATAAATAGTAGTCCTTGCCTTGGGCATACTATAGGGATCCCTCTGAGGCCCAATGAGTGCATATGTGTGGAGCATAAGTACTCGGAATATCCTTGGACTCCTTATGCCTAGACCTTGACCACTAACTCGTGATGGCTTGTCACCTATAGAGACCTTGGTAGCTTTCCATTGTCTCCCTGAAATACCCACTAACAGATTGTCATATGGTATAATCATGCAAAATCACTTACTCCACTAGAGTAATGAAAAAATACTATGCTCATCCAAAACAATCTGACTATGTCCCAATCTCTATGGAAAAATACTAAAAATAAATTGAAATCTTTTCCAAATGGTGCTTAATCTCTAAGATCAAATAAATCTGCTTGATTTACTCACTATAATGAAATGAAACCCAAGAAAATGTCATCATAATTCAAACTGTGAATCCAAGATGATAATATATCAATGATCTAGACTAGGACCAAGATGTCAATCTGTCAATGATTGAGACTATGGAACAAGATCTCAATCTATCACATCCAAACTATGGATCAAAATCTTGATCTATCATATATAATGATCCAAACTATGGATCAAAATATCTCCCATACAAAGTAAATCCCAATTCACTCTGGGGAACTAAGTCCATCATGCCAAGTGAAGACGTGCTAAGAAAGTATAGCAACTAGTGGAACTACCACCACCTTCTCAATAATAACATGATTTATCGTTCTCATTTTTTCCTTCAAGTTTCTGTTTTTCTTCTTGACCTTGTTCATTCTTTTCATTCTCCTTCTTTTGTTGTATTTTCTTTTCCTTTATCCTGTCTCTACGATTCTTCCATCTTTGTGTTCGTTTACTTGTGATACTTTTTCCAAGCTCTTCCGAGTCTTCAACTATTCGAGGTGTAGGTATATTCACTTCTCTATCAACTCGATCATTCACTCCAGTTTTTTCTGGGGTCTCTCTAGCTTTAGCTCTTGTGATTGCTTTCAATGGCACGGTGTACTCCTTATCACTCCCTGACGACTCTATCACTTCTATCACGTTGATCTGCACGTTCGAGTTAACTTTGTTGGGGTTCTTGGGGCAATCCCTAAAAAGGTGCTCTTTACCACAATCACTACAGTATTCTTCCCAGACTCGTTGTGGTGGTAGTGGGTTTGGGAATGTACATTCTTTGATAAAATGATCACCTCCACATCTGTAACATGGTCCTCTAGGTGCAGGTGGTCTATTCATCGGTCTGGAGGGTATGGGTGCTCTGGGAGCTGTGTACATCAATGACACATAATCCTGCTCATATCTGTAAAAACTATCTAGTCCTTCCATGCCATATGCATATGGCTCGTAAGATTGTCCATATTCAATTATAGAGCTCTCATAAGCGGAATAATTCCCTTGAACATGGTCATAGGTTGGGTCATATGGTTCGTTACTTGCCAACGGCGTGGCTGGGACTATTGCTCTCTTTGGGTTTTCTTCAAGTTGAGCTATTTTCACTAGGACAACATTCTGAGGGTGGGGCGGTTGTTGTCCTAACACCGGTTGTGGTTGAGCGTAACCTTGATAAGCATAAGGTCGTGGTGCTAGTGCCTGCTGTTGATATGTGGGATATCTAAAGACTTCCCCTCCTTGATCTCTCTGAGGGTATCCATAAGGTCTCATGAGAGGTTGTACTGGTCTTGACTGCCGATTGTAAGGATAGTTTTTTGTGCTATGATTTGTGTATCTTTGCTCTATGCTACAATATTGCAGAGGGCCCAGGACGGGTGGTCTATTGTAAGCATAAGCAGGTGGTGGGACTACTCCCCTAGTGCACAAATGAGAAGGATGATCACCTCCACAATGCACACACCTTCTAAGCATGGGTACTCTCATTGGGTTGTTGGGGTAGTTCCTCTGTCTTTGAACATTCAATTTCTTTGCTACTAAGTCGGCTATTTCCTCTACATTGTTCTTAGAGTTTGACGTGCTATTGGCGGAATCTTCACTTTTCACACTACCTTGAGGTATTTTCAAATCTTCTGCTAGATTGTCCTCTAGGTCAATACATTCTTGCAAAGTTTGAACTCTTTTCACATATACTAGTGATCGTAATGATCCATTCACCAATCCTTCCAAAAACAACGACACCATTTTGTTTTGAGTCGGTCTCTCTTCAACAGGGCATCTATCCACATACTGCTTAAATCTTCTTGCTGCCAATCTCATTGATTCCATAGGAGCTTGCTTAAAACTATGGATCAATGAGGAAGAGTTGTTTTTAATCCCAGATTTGGTGAATTCTTCAATTAATTCCTGATAGACTTGTTCCATATTTTGAAAATTATTAGGGTCTAATGGTTGGAACCAAGCTAAAGCTGTGTCAGTCAGAGTTAAACCAAAGGATTCATATTGGATCAAGAAATCTTCCACTTGTTCGGCTCTGATTACTTGCTTGAATTCAGCTATATGATTGTAAGGTTCGCTAGATCCATCATAATGGTTTCTCATGCATTCCGAAACTTGAATAGGTCTTAATCTTCTTCCTGTTTGAGGTGGTCTCGGCATCACAAGGAAAACTGGTCTTCCTATCGGTATGCCAGGTCCTCTTACTACAGGTGGTCTATCTGGGACAGGAATTCTATTCCTTGCTTCAACAGGTGGGTGAGGCCGATAGTTAGGATTATTGACCGGCATAGCAAACTGCACATGTGGTCTGACCGGTATATGCATTTGTTGTGTCTGTTCGGAATGCTGGTATGAATTGTGTTGATAAGTTCCTTGGGGGTTCTGAGAAGTAGTAGCTTGATCCTTGGGAGGGAACACTAGGATGTTCTGATATTTCAACCCTGCTCTTTCTAACTCTGTTAGAGGCCAGTATCTCCTCTGGTTTTTGTCTAAATATGTGATAATGGTGGGGAGTTCAGGATCTTGTAACTCATAGATGGTGACTGGGTTATTGGCCACTTCCCATAACGAAGAGTGGGCTCTGAGAAGATGTTCCATCCCATTGATCGAATAGACATCCATTAGGGAATCATCTTGGGGAACTAGGTCTCCTCTCCAAACCCTAACAATCGTGGATCTCCCTCTAGGGGTGGTTACCTGTTCTTCATGCCCCTCTTCATTAAAGTTGTGAGCATTACCTTCTTCCCCTTGTTCGTTGATGCTTTCAGGGTGTTCCGTAACAACATACTAAATATCTCTTTTGTCCATATAGAACCCTGTTGCATATTTAACTGCTGGCCTAGGTATTATGTAAGCATCTGTAGCTTTCTTTAGTCTGGCCAGTGATCGGTTTAGAACATCTAGCTAGATAGGTATCCCATGTTGGTTGGTGTTCACATACTCTAAAGATGTCCAATATTCACCCTCAATAATTGACATCATGCCAATTATTGGTACAAAATTATGCATATCCTCTAAAGCCATGGGAATTTCTTCCTCAGACTCACTCGAGGTTTCAGAAATGCTTTATCTATGACCACCATTTGATCATCACTATGATCAAATCATTCCTAACTAGAAATGAGGTGTCTCTATCAAACTACTATAATAATCTAGCACTCCCATATATAACAAGGACCATAATATGAGTCCAGTAAATACACTCAAAAATGGTAAGTAGATGTGTGCACACTCATAGCCCACTAGGCTAAGCATCTAGCTCACCTCATACAGACTATCTATGAACCATGGCCTAACCTTAGGCATATCAAATAAAGTAGTATGTACTCTATGAATTTCTTCTCAATGCAATTGCTTATTCACATTTCTTATGTCCAAACCTTGCCTTTTTTCTTCTAGGCTACTAGCATGTGGACTTGCAATCCTTGCCAAAGATTGTTATGAGAAGAATAGGTCACCTACCAATTGATGTCCGATTTCTTCCAAATTCTAATAGAATATAGATACTATTATCTACTTTTATTGATATAAATTTCATAGTATTTCAACATTTGAGGCTTTCACAATGACCAAAATACTAAGCCTCTATACCTGCAATATTTTAAAATTTTGCAAAGGCTAACTTTTACTCTTTTCTTTATATCTCCTAAATGGAGACACATTTATTCTTGATATTTTTTACACCCCATCTAGCAATGTTTTTTAGCTAATTTTAGAAAGAAAAATCATCCAGTTGGAGTAAATGAGCTAAGAGAACCAATCACCTCTAGGTGTCATGGTCTCTGTCTATTTCATAAATTCTAGAGGCTTCACTTTCAAGTGCAGAGATTGTTTGACCTACCAAATAATCTCAAAAATTAATGAAAATGTTTCTAGACAGAGTGCATTTGTTAAGCTTTCATATGCAATAAAAATCGTGCGATTTGGATCTACTAATTAAGTGAAATGCCATTTGTAACAAGTCTATGTCATTTGTTTCAGGTCTCTACCTCTATTAGCAGCACTTTAAGTGCAGAGGTCATTTGACCTATATACAAGTATCCAAATTACATAAGAATTGGTCAGCTTCAATAAAAGCTTATGAGCTATTTTCCTTCCAGGTTTCAATAAATTTGGGCATTCCCTCAAAGAGAAGCATCCAAATCGTTATGAGGCTACTACCTCACTAACTATTTGCTCAATTACTTTTTTTAAATCTAAAAAAAATGATGACACATGTTAATCCTTATGATTAGACATACTCAGTTATTCTCTTGGATGAATTATGACATGGAGACATATCCATGCATATAATAATCATCTAGATCAATGCAAACCAATTAACCATCCAAATCGTCTCGTAGAAAATAGATTCTTTATAGTATCCACTTTTCAATGGAAGTGAATATGTATGGATGTCATTCTAATCATTGTGCTTCTTGCACATTCATTAATTGTTGGAGTTAGACGTCTGCGGAAGCATGCGAATAGCACAAGGAAGAAGAAGAAGAATCTTGGATCATAATACACAATACTAAATGTATTAGCACTAGAATGTACAAAGATACGTAGCTCCTAGGGCAATATGCATATATACAATCCGGGGGGAAAAAACCTCCTAAAGAAGGAAAAAAGTGCCCCAGCGGTCCTAGTGTTCACACATCACTACCTAAATATATCAACAAATCCCCCCTGGGAGTGATGTGGTGAACAAGGAGCTGGCACTCATGTATAAGGAAGTCTCAAGCTATGTGGAATCAATCCACAAAAGAAAGTAAGCCCAAAGCTTTGCAGAAAGCTTCAAACTTCTCCCTAGGTAGAGCCTTCGTAAAAAGGTCTACAATGTTCTCCTACATGGGCACATATGACAACCTGATCCCCCCAGTATAGAACATCTCCATGACATAATGAAAATGCACCTCAATGTGCTTAGAGCGAGCATGGAACACAACGTTCCTCACAACTGCCAATGCGCTCTCACTGTTCGTGAAGATGGTGGTGGCAGAAGACTGACCAACACCCAAATCAGCCATAAGGCATCTAAGCCACAAACACTCAATAGTCACTGTGAAAGCTGCCCTATACTCAGCCTCACAACTGGACATGGCCAGCTACTTTTTGCTCAACCAGATATACATGAGTTACCAAGCATGAAGCAAAAACCACTAGTGGACACACGAGTGTCATAGCAACCAGCCCAATCACTATCAGAAAAAGCATGCAAATTTGGTGGTAGTGATCCCTCCTTGGGATAAAACAACCCAAGTAGTCAGGTACCACTCAAGTAGCAAAAGATGTGCTTAACTGCCTGCCAATGCTTGACACCTGGGCAATGCATAAACTTGCTCATCTATGAGACAACAAACTGAATATCTTGTCAAGTAATGCATAAGTAAATCAAGCATCCAACAGCATGATAGAGAACAACATCAAATGCATCTCCAACATCGTGAAGACTCAATCATAAACTAGTCTCCATAAGAGTGGCAATAGGCACATTGCAATAATGTGTCAATATATTTCGTTTGACACAAAGCCATTCCACCATCAACTTGCATAAACTAAATGCCCAAATAGTGATGCAAATGCCCCAAATCAAACATCTCAAATGAGGCATGCAAATCAGCCTTAAAATCAGCAATATGCATGTCATGAGGACCAGTGAGCAGCATGTCATCAACATACACCACAATGATCGGAAGCACATCATTAGCACGCTTAACATATAAGGTGCTTACAAATGGATTGTTCTCAAAACCATGTGCAATGAGATAGGCATGTATCTTTTCATACCAAGAACCTGTGCTTGCTTTAAACCATATAATGCCTTCTTGAACGTGCACACCTGGTTTTCATGCCCTTTTTTTGCACAAAGCCACGGGGCTGAGAAACATACACTTCTTCATGCAAGTCACCATTCAGAAATCGTGTTTTAATGTCCAACTGATGTACACTCAAACCATGATGAGCTGCAAGTGCATAGATGCTACAAACAGTAGTCCTTCGGCAAGTAGGAGCAAAGGTTTAATCAAAATCAATGCCTCTTTCTTGTGCATAAACCTTTGCAACAAGCCTAGCCTTATCCCTGGCAACTGTTCCATCAAGTTTATGCTTCAGCTTGTATACCCACTTAGTGCCAATGGCCTTCTTGCCAAGAGGCAAGTCACATAAAGACCAAGTGCCATTTTTCATGATAGCATCATATTCAAATTGCATTGCAGCCATCCAGTGTTTAGAATTTTGTGTTTCAATGAAACAGGTTCAATCCCATCACTGAGACTAGAGGCAGCCATAGCATAGCAATCTGATGCAAAAGAGGCACTATGAGAGCCTAATTGAGTACGATATGACAGAGGTGCATCTAATTTGTTATCATGCAAAGTCTACACCAGCCATTTTGGCATAGTTTTAGCCTGCTTAATATCAGCTCTCTCATCAACAAGTGCATCATGTAAATTTGCATCAGAAATGGAATGATCTGCATCATCACATGAAACGTGCAAAGGTTGATAAGTTGCCTCATTAGGACCAGCACTAGATTGTTTACCTATAAAAAGAGGTAGCAAAGTTTCATACATGTCTTTGGAGCTAACACATGTCTCCTTAGTACATGAAAGCAATAGTTGAATAGCATCTTCCACAAAAACAACATCACGGCTAACCAAAATGTGTTTACTCTATGGATGATACAGACGATAGCCTTTACTTTTAGAACTATACCCAACAAAATACATTTTACTACTTTATCATCCTATTTTTTGCGATGTTGTTCAGGCACTAATGCATATGCCAGACAACCAAAAACACGTAGATAAGCAACATATGGCTTGCGACCATGCCAAGCCTCATATGGAGTGATAGATTGTAGCGTTTTAGTGGAACGCCTGTTAAGTACATATGATGCACACATGACAACCTCAAGCCAGAAACTATGTGGTAAAGCCTGACTCTTGACCATACACCTCACCATCTCCATGAGTGACCTATTGTTTCGTTCAGCAACTCCATTCTGTTGAGGTGTATACATTAGTGTACACTGATGTTTTATCCCATGTTCAGCCAGAAATGCATTAAAGTCAGAAGACATATATCCCCCCTGACCAGAACGGAGGGTGCCCATTTTACATGCTGACACATTTTCAGCCAAAACTAGAAACTTTTTGAAGCACCTAAACACTTCAGACTTTGCCTTCAATCGATATATCCATGCATGCCTGAAAAATCATCGATTAAAACCACGAAGTAAAGATAGTTCCCAAAAGAAGGTGTCTGCATAGGACCACAAACATCACTATGTACAAGCTGCAATTTTTGAGTAGCCTGAACTGAACCATCTTTTGGAAAGGAAGAATGCTGCATTTTGCCCAAAATACAACCTTCACAAACATGTTTTTCGGGTGCCTCAAGTTTGGGCAAAGATGACACCATTTCAAATTTCTGTAGGTGTAGCAAACTAGCAAAATTCAGATGACCAAAGTGTGCATGCCAAAGCTTTGCATCTTACATAGCCTGAGAACCATGTACTACACATGTTGAATCATTTACAGATCTTTCATAATCTATGAGCTTATATAGCCCATGACAAAAAATGCAAAAAGCAATAATGAAGTCGCCATTTGACAAATCATGAACTATACATCTGTCATCAACAAATTTCACAACCAAGCCAATCTTGGCTAATGCAGGAGCTCATAACAAATTTTTCTTGATGCCTGGCACAAACAAAGCATTTGAGAAAGTGAAAGAACTACCATCAGCAGTAGTCAAAATGATCTTACCAACTCCCATAACAGGATAAGAGGAGTTGTTGGTGCATGTAACAGTATTCCTTGTAGGGGAAGGCTCGAGTGAAGAGAAGAAATTGCACTGCGAGATAATATATTTGGTCACCCCACTATCAAAGTACCAAACATCTGAGTCTACTGCAGACATGCACTACTCATGAGAAGATGGGTCAAAACTACAAACAATAGTAAACACCCATTCTTCTTCCTGCACAAGATTAGCAGACTTTGTTTTTGGTGTAGAGGCCTCTGCAACAACCATTCCAGTCTCTTTCCTCTTTGCCTCTTTAGCAGCCAGTTTTGGACAGCTCTTAATGACATGATCATTTGCTTTACAATATTTGCAAAACAATTTATGCTTTTCTGTTTTCTTCCCATCTTTGTCTTCCTTCTTCGAATGTGCAGCATTTGTAGATTTCTGCTTATTAGTAGAAGAGCTCCATTTTCCTTTGCCCTTTTGACTAGCCAAAAAAGCTTGATCTACAACATGCATAATAGACATGTTCTACCTAGACTCGTCTTCCTGCAACAAAACAGAAACTAACTCTTCAAATGTTAAGGCATTTGGATTGCCTTTCATCATCAAACAAAGAGTAGAAGCAAAACTATAATATGAGTCGAGAAGACCATTCAGAACAGTCAGCACAAGTGAACTATCAGGAAGGAATTCTCTGTAGAAATCAATTGTTCCTTCAAATCCTTGATCTTTGTTAGAAAACTGCCCATAGAATCACCTTCATTCATGTTCTTGTTGTCCAACTATTTTTGGAGGTAAGCAACACGAGCCTCATTCCTAGCCTGGTATAATGTGGTAAGTGTATCCCAAGCATCCTTAGTTGTTCTACTAGAGCGAATGTGAGGAATAATGGCATGTTTGATGGACAAAGCTATCAATGCATGTGATTGAGCATCTCTACCATCTCAACGAATTTGCTCTATAGTAGGTGCAAGAGAAACAGCAGCACGAACAGGAATCTATAGAATACCATCATCTTCGACACCTTTTGCATCAGCTTCAGTACCTGCAGTTGTAACAGTTGCAGGTGTGATATGACATTTTTCAACACCCTGCACAATGTTCCACAATCCTTTTGCAACCAATACATGTCGCATCAGATAAGCCCATAACGGGTAGTTGGTACCATCCAACTTATCCTCAACAGCCAACATACGGAATACATCACTGCTTTTAGCCATGGCTGGTGACTAAGATACCTTGATGCAGAAAATTGACTCTATCTATCTAGAGGTAAGAAAACCACTTTCTTAGCTCCAAAAACCTTCAAACAAGAAACTTTTCCAATATGTGTTGTTGGGCATTAGATCCCCTCATAACAAGGTCTTTTCTCGCTTCAATACCTGCACAAAGATCTTGAAACACACAACCACCTAAAATTCTTTTATGAATCAATATAAGTTAGTGTAACATCACGTGAAAAGATGAATTAATATCAAAACTAACTTTCAAGCAAATTCTAATGTTAGTTTCATAACATTGGAAGAGAATACAATGTAAAATTATAAACTTTGATGCAAAAAGTATTCAAATGAATATATTTGAGAGCAAAAATATGATGCAAAGGTATGGAAATCAATTCATTCCTATCCAAAATGGTTCAAAATATGATTAGGAACTCCTAATTGTCATAAGTAAGCACTCAATTCACTCAAAAAGAGCTTCTCATCAGCCAATAGCCATCAAAAAATTGTGAAGAGATGGCTTGAAATGGTCAAAATATGCCATCTAACAAGTCAAAAGGAAGATCTTGAAGCGCAGAATCTATAACAATTTGAATTTTTTGATTTGGAGCTTCCATGAGGAAGTTATGGGCAAAACAATGGAGCTGGGTGGGTGAGCAACATCTCTCATTGAAGAGATATGCAGAGAATTAAATGCTCTATACAAGTGATTTTTAATTACCTAATCATAGATTCCAGCCACTCATTTGAAAGCTCTTGGAGACTAATTTCTATAGCAAGTGGAATCATCCCATATGGGCATCATATGAGAGAGTTATGTTCATTTTCGTAAAGGTAGGTATGCTAACCTTGCTCTTTCTCTTCGCTCTCTTTCTACTTCCTCTCTATTTCTTTCTCTCTTTTTCTAATTCCTTCTCTCTTCATCTACTCCTCTCTTTCTATTTCTTTAGTTTTTCTCCTTCTCTTTCTATTTCTCTATTTATGTTTTCTTCATTTCTATTTCTATCTCTTTTTCCATCTCTATGTCTCTCTCTCTTTTGCTATGCCTTTCTTTTTCTCTATCACTCGTCTTCTTTTTTTTCTCTTCATTTATTTCTTTCTCTTTGTTTATTTCTTTCTCTTTCTCCTTCTCCTTCTTTCTTTTTCTTTCTTTCTCTCTCTCTCTCTCCTTCTTTTCTTTCTCTTTCCTTCTCTTTATCCTTCTCTTTCTCTTTCCTTCTCTTTCGTTCCTTCTCTTTCTTTCTTTCTCTCTCTTTCTTTCTTTCTCTCTCTTCTTTCTTTCTCTCTCTTTCCTTCTTCTCCTTCTCCTTTTCTTTCTTTTAATATCTCTCTAATATTTTCCTCCTCTTCTACTCTTCCCTTCATCTCAGTCTAGATCTCCTTTTTCTTCTTATTTTCTAGTGTCTCTATCTCTTCTATCTTTCAACCTCCTTGTTGAACATGCACAGCAGTTTTTGGTGTTATAAATTAAGACACAAAACTCTCTTTCATCGTATGCATACAGCCTAGTGATAGGGTGCTAGCCTTCTAGGAATGTGGTATTGAGTTTGATTCTTGCTTCTTGCATCTCCGCCCTTGCTTCCCAAAATAATTAATGAGTGTATACTTACATACAAATTCGTCTCCTGTTACAGTATTAGACTGTGAAAGTGCAGAGGAGCTTTGGAAGAAGTTATGCAATACATATGAAAAAGAGACGGCATCAAATAACGTCTATCTGATGAGAAAATTATATGACCTTCGTATGAAGGACACAGATAGTGTTGCTACTTATTTGAATGAGTTTAATGCTATATTCTCTCAGTTACAGGCTCAGAAAATGGATATGGATAATGAAATGAAAGCAGCATTGTTGTTATGCACGCCATCATCATGGGATACGAGTTGCACAGCTATTAGCAATAGTGCACCTGGTGGTAAACTTGTCTATGATGACATATGTGGAGCACTCTTACCAAGGAAAGAATCAACAACGTGGGAGGAGCAAGAACAAGGAAAAGAATGGTCAATGGAATAAGAGTAGAAGTAAATCAAGGAAGAGGGATATCGAATGTCACTATTGTCATAAGAAAGGACACATGAAGAAAGACTGTTATGCATTAAAGAATGCTAAAGGTAAAGGGCCGAATGTTGATGGGCATGTTAAATAGTTACCTGCACCATCCACTTCGACTGTGAAGATTGAAGAAATTAATGCGATTTTTTATGATGCTGATGTGTTGACACTTGATAGTACTGTGCCAACTGAGGCTTTAATGGCTGATTCTCTTTCCCACACCTGGCTGCTAAATTCTGGTGCTTCTTTCCATGTGACACCACATAGAGAATGGTTCTTTAATTATGCAGCAAAGTCTCTTGGTACCATGAGACTTGGTCACTCTTACCAATGTGATGTTGTGGGGATTGGAGATGTGGTTTTGCAATTCATTGATGGTTCAAAATGTACTATGCATAATGTACGCCATGTACCTTAGTTATCACTCTACCTTCACTTCCATCCTTTGAATTTATAGCTTTGATGCTTGTGCAAGGTTCTTCTTCTTTATGGTTAAATACTCCTATGTCTTCTAGATAGTGTTCCTCTAAGTCAAAGTAAGTATCCATCATAATGGACTCTAGATCATCGTCATTCTCTTCGTCTTCTATGACACCACTAGGATCACATTCTTCTAACAAGGGCTGACACACGAACATGGAAATATCATAACCCTCCTCATCACAATGAGGTGTCCATTGTTCTTCATTGACCGCAATGTCCATGGTGGCTAAGATTTTTGCCCATCCATGAGGCTCAAATTCCTCATCTCGAAAGATTGTCGGTGTGTAGATTGGGTCTCTCACTAGTATATCCCCTTGAGAAGTTCCTCCTTCTCTTGCCTTTAGGCGTCTTTCCTCTTCCTCTGCAACCTTGCACATCCACAAGTGAGTATCTTCATGCATCCAGGATGGATCAGAAGAACTTCCAGAGTTCACCGAGATTGAATCTTCTTGTGCTTTGTGGATAGGATTCCACTTTAGGGGAGGTTGTTGGGGGATTCTTGGACAAGAAGGGATTTGAGTGTTTGTAGGAGAAAAGGGAAAGACAAGAAGAAAGATACACACCGGAAGCCTCTGTCGATTGATTATAAGAAGACAAATACAATGGTGATGCACAATATAATCCAATAATACAACCCAATGCTTCTGTGCAAAATCCAACAGAGTGCTCAATCACAAAATACCAAATACCCAAGGGTCTTGTTGTTGTCGGCCTTCTCTGCACCAGTCCTCCACCTTCTCCAAGCCTGCACTTGTGAACACCTTGCACCAAGCTTTCAATAAGGGGGAGGCTTGGTCACCTTCTGTCGGCACGCGCACAGCTTCAATGAGACCTTGGGATCCTTGGGGTGGATAGCTTAGCACTTCTCTACACACTTCCTTGGTCACTCTTCATGCACACCTTGCACTTCACTTCTCTGCGTCGCACACTGTGTGTCTCTTGCACTTCTCTCTCTTGCCTAGATTAGACTATGCTCACCATGCTTACACTTGCTTAGTCTCCAAGAGTGGTCCTTGCCTTGATTTGAGTGTCGGTTCATGTACACTCCTAATTGCAAGAGTATCTTGGTGCTCACTTTGATGTCCCAAGATTGTCTCCAAAAGTGGGCAGCCAACGAATCCCTGGTTTGTCTTCACCACTTGAGAGGGTCTAAGGGTCCTTGGGTACTCTCGGGGGTCTAGGCAATGGAAAATCATGTTCAGCTCTTTGATGCCTATGTACTTGATGTCTCTCTCTTTCATGGCTTTAACCTTCCAGTCTTGATCTTTCTCTACCCACATTGTGTGTAAATCTTATCTCAAGTCTCTCCCTTGTTCTTTCTTGTTGGGATTCATGAGCTTGAGATGATCCTCCTCCTTGGAGGCCATGTGAAATATTGGATCTTGGTGGAGGGAAAATCAATTCACTCTTCCAATTATATGCATGCCTGTCATGCTCTGTTACCAAGAACATGCTCTTCGATGTGTTATCTAGATAGACAACTTTGTGTGGTATATCAGGGTCTTTGAATTCGTAGATGGTGACTATTGGGTTAGGTTGATCTAGCTTGAATCTCCAAAAGGCTTCCTCTGTTTCTCTATTCAAGAGTAGTTCTATGCTGTTGTTTTCTTGAGGGATCCAATCTGGAGTGATCACTCTGGTCAAAACTGACTTACATCTAGGAGTCTTGTTTCTCATCCTACATCTCGTTGCTCTAGGTCTCCTATCTCATTCTCAGGAATAATGTTTCCAAACTCATATATCCTATCTGGTAGGTTGGTGACCACATACATGGTTCCTTCCTTATCACTGTATGAACCCTCTTCGAACTTGACCACTGGGTGTTCAAGTCCAAAGGGTTGATCTGGATTTTTGAGTTGGACCACTGATCGCCTCAGGCCATCCTCATAGATGCGAGCACCTAATCGATTGGTCCTAATATACTCCAATTGTGTCTTGTAGGGACCTTCTGGTGTTTGTAGATAGGCAATGCCTGAGCTACCTACAGGTTTCCCCATGCTAAAAGACATTTCTGAATCACTTGTGTCTGAACTTAGTACGTAAGGATAACCACTTAGTTGTTGTGCCCAAGACTTAGCTGTATGGTTGACACTTTCCTCAAAAGATCTACTACTTTTTCTATCCTTGTCTAGGTGTCTACCAGATCTCAGGTTCATAAGCTTTGTCTTCGAGTCCTAAAATTCCCCTTTGTATTACTCAAAGTCCTTTGGAGCTTCCTTGGTTTCCTTGTATTGCTCAAAAAATGGACTTTTGATGAAAAAGTTACGCCAAATCAGGCTCATGGGGGTCAAAATAGGGAAACAGAATCTTATGAGAAAATCAAGATTTTGATTGAAAATCACGATCTTGAACAACCTTGGAAATCACGATTTTGAGTGAAAATCACGATTTTGAGTGAGAATCACGATCTTGAGCAATCTCCAAAAAACACGATTTTGAATGAAAATCGTAAAAAACGCGAGTTTGATTGAAAATCGTGAAAAATGCGATTTTGAATGAAAATCTTAAAAAAATGCGATTTTGATTGAAAATTGTGAAAAATGCGATTTTGAGTGAGAATCGTGAAAAATGCAGTCCTAACAGAAAATTGTGTTTTTTTGGGAAAATCATGATTTTGAGAACGATCAGAAAATCATGATTTTTTACTAAAAATTATGTTTTGTCGAAATCGTGTTTTTGGCTTGAAAAGCACGATTTTGAGAATGACCAAAAAATCACGATTTTGATTGAAAATGTGTTTTACTCGAAAAATTGTGCTTTGTGAAAATTGCGATTTTGAGAATGATCAAAAAATCGCGATTTTGACTAAAAATCTTGTTTTTCTCAAAATCGTGTTTTTCACATGAAAATCATGATTTTGACAATGACCAAAAGATCACGATTTTCATTGAAAATCGTGTTTTTGCTTGAGAATCGTGTTTTTGCTCAGAATCGTCTTTTTACCTAAAAATCATGATTTTGGCTAAACTCTCTCTCTCTCTCTCTCTCTCTCTCTCTCTCTCTCTCTCTCTCTCTCTCTCTCTCTCTCTCTCGATCTGCCGCCTTCCCCTCTCCCTCTCTCTCTCTCTGACTCTCTCTCTCTCTGAGAACAGATTACAACAACATGCGTATAGTATTACCTCTCTCTCATCACCGACATAGTCTCTTTTTGTGACGGCGCCAACTAGAATCTCTCCATGTCTCTCTCCCAAGAATCCAGCTACCACAGCGCCGACATTCTCTCCTATCGAATCTCTCTCTCTCTGTTCTCTCTCATGGGCATGATAATGAAGAGTATGAGCAAGAACATGAGTGAACACAAACGGACAAGAAGCATACTTGGTAGGAAGATCCACAAGTAAGACCCACAGGGAGGAACAAATGAGGCTAGGGCACCTATTTATAAGCCTCCCCCTACATAGGACTTCTCTAGAATCTTCTAACCTCCTTATGTAACTTTCTATTTTCAGACCACCTTGCATGTTCATTTACTATTTTTGGGAAATCATACCTTTTATTTCTATTTTTGGTTTTTCTCTTTTTATTTTTCCAATTTTCTTCTTTCTATTTTTGAATCTTTTTCTTTTTCTCTTTTTATTTTTCTTAAATTAAGGTTTGCTTTCACACTTTATACACAAATTAAATAAATTCCAAGGGCTAGACTTAAGGTAAATGACAAAACTAAGGTTCCAACCTAGGGTTTCCACGGGCTAGACTTAGTTTCATGGACTAATTACAAAATCACATGGTTTCGCATCTCACAATCAATTAAATCGGCCAAAACATGTACAATTTTTATCACTTTCACAATGAAAACACCACACAGAACTCATAAAATCAATCAACTTTGAAAAAAAATCATGCACACTCCCTGGGGGATTTCATCCCGACAGCGGGAAAGAGAAAATACGATTTTCAAAAAATTTGAATTTTTCACAGAATTCGTGATTTTCACCACAGAATCACGATTTTTTGAGGTTTTTGGCGAGAACTTCGAATTTCAACGCCGATGCCTGTGCATCGAGCTTAGGGTCATGGAAATCTCAGAAACTTGCACACACACAAGCACTTTGCCTCTCCATGTCTCCTTCTTGCACTGCCACAAATGAAAAATGAGGTGAAAATTTGGAAAATGGAGCGAAAAACAAAAAATTTTAGTGAAGATGAAGATGAAAGAAGATGGAGATGGTGATGATGATGAAGATGAAGAAGACAAATCAGAAAAATAACAAAAATAAACTATTTTTTACCTTCCAACATCACAAATCTACGATCTTACCATGACAATGCCCGTCCTCGAAGCTCTCTCCCCGACAACAGCACCAAAATTTGGTGTAGCTCAAGTGTAAGCACCACCTACTTTACTTTTCAATCTGCGAAGATGTGAGGACTGGTATGAAGACCATGAGCAAGTGAAGACACAAGTGCGTGAGAGAAATTACACAAACATGCACACACATACGCACACACATGCACACAAGGTAAGATCAAAGAGAGGAACAATGGAAAACTTTGATTACAAAAGAGTTCTCATACAAAAGCTCAAATCTAGAACATGCTAACTCTCTAACAAGCTAACCCCAAAAATGAGCTCTCTAGCTCTTTTTATAGTTTTTTGAGTAGTTTTGGCCCTGTCCAAACCTAGTGTCCAACATAGTTAAAAATTATGTTCCATTCCTTATTTGAGGGCTTAAACGAAGTCTAAAAATTATGAAATTGGTAGGTAGCTACTTCTAATACTCTTCAAGCTTGAGGACTCCTTGGCTTGAACAAAATTGAGTTACAAAAATATGAAATGGTATTTACAATGGCTTTTAGTGATGAGAATCACTATTTTTATAGGGATTCCTTCTAAAAATTTGACATGTACTTCTTGGAGCTCCCTACATGCTCCTCCTTCTTGTATGTCCACTTCTTTGATGTGCTTCCATGCTTTGTTCTTGACATTGGGTGTCAACAAATATATCGAAAGCAATACCAACAACAACCATATTTTAGGTCCCAAGAACCTTATCAACCCCACTACCAAGTTTAATATAGACCGCAACCTGTGTTAGGTCAACAACCTCCATCCCCTGCCAATGTTATTTAGATCAAATATGCTCCAACAAAAGATAACCTAAATAGATCCCTAGTGCTTGCACCCCCATTGATTTCAAAAAGTTATCCTATTGCTGAGAGATTTGACTCGAATCACATAGAGAGCCCACTGGCTAACTACATGGATTCACCTAAGCATAATGAGCTCTAACCATATGAAACACATATTAAACCAAGTTGGGAGCCTAAACATTCCAATGTGATGTATACAAATCCTAACCCTAGGCCCCAATCAAGGTAGAAGAGACCCCAAGCACCTAGAAGGACCATGTTACAGATGTCAAGGAGATCATTTCATTTGTGATTGTCCATTTCCTCCACCAAGGCAACCCCAACTGATGGTTATTCAAGGCTTTTGTCCTTATTGTGGAAAGGAACATCTTTTAAGAGATTGTCCAAAGAATTTGGCCAATACTCAAAAAATTGCACCAATTTATGTTATTGGCTTGTTTGTAGATTTTAGTGGAAGTGTGACCACTACAACCCTTATGCAAGTAGCGAGTAGAGCCCAAGCACCAATAGACTAAAAGCATGGGTGGAGAGAAGAAATCAGATACCAATGAGTCAGAGAGCATCACTAGGAAAAGAACTAGAGCTTGGAAGGATATTTGTGAAAGAATGAAGAGACAATGGGTGAGAAAGATGAGTGAACTAGAAGAAAGCCTAAAGGAAACAAAAACAAAACTACTGAGATCGCATCCCAAACACACTCTCAAAGATGACCTCCTTCATCTCATCAAAACCCTTCATCCATACCATCACCACTATCAAGCTCGACTCCAAGAAGGGATGAATGGAGATAAAAGCAATCTTAGAGAGGGAAAGGACAAAGCTTTATGCAAAAATGGTGGAACTAGCTCATGCTATGTTTGAGGCAATCTATCTTTTCAATCAGACCAGATCAGCAAAGCCACACCTTCATTTCAAAGGATTGTTGGAGAGGTTAGAGCAGTTGATAGCTAAACCTAGGACATTGGCTACACCAAAGGCTCAAAGTAGAAGAAGTGAAAGAATACACTTACCTCCTAATGAAGCGTATGTCCTTGACTCTATAGATGATGGACTTCCCTCCTCTATAAATCACTATTCATGGAAGTTCTTAAGAGAGATTCAAGAGGAGAAATGGGTCAAAGAAGCTGAGAACCCTCCTCCTAATGAGATGGTGGATGATCATCATGATCAATTCCCTCAGGACATTTAATCTATCTATGGAGAGCAAGAGGACATGCAATCAAGTGAGCAACTAGATTTTGAATAGGCAATTCCTTGCAAGAATTGCCTCACTTTACAGGCCCATGGGAGTCAAGGTCTATTGACATGAGACATCCCATAGTTATGGTGAGGAACGAGGAATCAAATCTACCAAGCAACATGAAAGTAGTGAAGAACACTAAGGTGTAGTGCCACCTTACTTAAGAGGAGCTCCTAAAAATTAATCTTGAACTATGGAAACATATATTTAACAAGTCAGAAATAACAAGCCACAATCTCATGTAGAAGCACATAAAATATTGTCAGAGATAACCTTGGATAAGATAGTAGATATAAGTCAAGGAGAGGAAGGAAAAACCTATCTTCCTATCACTTATCAGGGCTACACAACAAAACCTTTTCTAGATTCGAGAGCAAGAGTTGCGATTGCCACCACTTTCTTATGGAAGCGATGGGGAAATTTTGCACTCAGGTTAACAAGAATGAAATTGCAAATGGAAGAATGAGATATTGAGAAAAACTTAGTGTTACTAGAAGGGATAACTCTCACTACTTGTGGTGTGGAGTTTGAACATACATTTGCCATATGTGTCTTTGGTAAGAATCACATCTATGAGATGATTTTTGGAAGACCCTTCGTGCGACAATGGTAGATAGTGCAAGATTGGGAAACCAATTCCTTGTACTTGCAACATTTGGGGGTGACAACTAAAGAAAATCTCAAAGATTATTCCCACAGAGACTTACCACCCTTTCAATGGAACCCAGTCCATAGAACATTAGATGAAACGAATTTGGTACAGTCCATAATATCAGGATCCTCATGGATGCATGAAGACACCCATTTATGGATGTGTAAAATTGTAGTGGGAGAAGAGAAAAGGTTAACCTCTAGAAGCATAGGTGCTAATGAGAACCCTAGATCAGCTCAAGACCTGGCCTATGCACCTATGGTGTTTCTAGATGAAGAATTTGAACTCCATGGTTGGATCCTATCCACGATGGACATAGCTATCAATGAAGAGCAATGGATCCCCCATTGCAATAAAGATGGTTATGATGTTTCAGTTTTCACCATAGAACCACTCATGTTTAACTCAGTTATCAAGGAATGTAAGCCAAACATGAACACTCAAGGAAGTTAGGGATGAGGATGAGGAATCCATCATCATGGAACCTTTTTGTGCTTTAGAAGAAGAGTACCTTTACTTAATAGATGTTAGGACTCAAGAGCACAAAAAATGTAAACGTGAAAAGAAGTTGACTATGAAAAAGAAAGATCAAAGTGAGAAAAAGAAAAGAAAAAAACCAATCACCACACAAGAAGAAGAAGAAGCATTCTTTGAAGTGCCAGATAACTTCAAGAAATATGAGATAGAAGATATAAACATCATGATAATAATGCCTAAAAGAGAAGCACTCGTAATAGATGCCTATGATAATAAAGAGAAGACCAAAAAATTTACAGTAACCTTAGAAGATGGCAAAGATAGATGTACGTACATAGGGCACGATTTAAGTGAAGAAGAAGAACATGAGTTGATAGGTCTATTGAGAGAATATAGAGATGTATTTGCTTGGATTCATAAGGATTCAAAAGGAGTAGACCCAGATATCTTTCTCACAGAATATCAATAACTTTGGAAGCCAAGCCTATCAAGTAGAGAAACCTTACACCTATAAAGATAATTATGCAAGAAAAATCAAAGAGGAAATTGATAGCTTGATAGAAGCAAGATTCACCTATGAAATTGAGCATATTGAATGGGTATCCCCCATTGTGATTATTCCAAAAAAATGGGAACCGACATGTATGCATTAACTTGAAAAAAGTTAATGCATTTGTACATAAACTTGGCCACTATCATCCCTAGGATGAGAGTGACCCCCAAGCCTAGGTTGCCCAAGGGGACCACCAAGCCGAATTTGGGCTAGGGTTTCTCGAACTGCCCTCTATATAAGAAACTCGCTCAAGATGCCATGTCACCCACTACAGGATCAAACCAAGATGGGCACAAAATTTGCATGCAAAATGGTTTTCAAGGGACAAACCACCTTGAAGAAGCATTGACTATATAGTAGAAGAATCAACCAATCAAAATATTGATATGTGGCATTATGGGATTATTTTCAAGACCTCATTACTAGCCTCATTCAAGTTATGTGTTGTATAACTACATGGGTCTAAGGGGCCTTGGGTTTCTAGGTATGAAACCCTTGAGATTTATTGTTTATTTACCCCTATGTGAAGGGTCTTGAACCATAGGCTTAATTATCTAAGGTTGAATACCATAAGCTTGATTTGAAGCTTCTCCTAGCCAATTGATTTGTTTGTGAGAGCTTGGAGGACCTTCTTTTAGAAGGCATGCAATTTCATGTGATTTCCTAATCTTGGAGACCATATGATCACCTTAGGGACCCATATGATGGAAGGTACACATATCCCCTTGAGGGTGAGTTACCCACTTGATCTCGGAGCTATATATTTGAGGGGTTGGTTGGGTGGATATGGTCACCTATCTCCTATAGTGTGTGCTTGCTAGTTAGTTATCTTATTTGCTTAGTTGTTTGTGGATGTTATGGAATTACCACAACACTATGCCACCAAGCAATTACAAAGCTTAACCTATTATAAAAGCAATGAACAGATGCAACACAAGCAACCCACAAATGATTTTGGCAAAGTGCATCAAGTTTGAGGACTAAGTGAAGCCACCAAAAGGAGGAGGCAATACCAAAAGCAACACCAAAATAAGGAAGTTCAAAGGATCTATCAAAAAGTGTTTATAAACACTTCTATCAACTTGAGATTTACTAGTAACTTCACAAAATGGCCACAAAGGTTGGAGAATGATTAAACATTGGAAATTCTACCAAGAGCAAGGGTGGGAGGGAGGGAAAATGGGGGTAAGAGGGTGTAAAATTGTTGAAGAATAAGGGTGGGAGGGTATGAAAATGGGCAAAATGAGGCCCAAAGAGTATAAAAATTGATGGCAGAAGGGTTTCTCCTAATGAGTCAAGAGCATCAACACCAAACTCAAGCTCCACCAGCACCACCACCAAAATCTCCAAAATCACTACCAAAAGATCCACCAAGACCTCCACATAGGGCTCTTATACCATGTAGAGGGTACGCATGCAGAAGCAAAATGAAATGAAGATTGTACTCACAAAATGAAAAGAGTGTGAGACTCAAAGTGAGTAGACCATGGAGTGGATAAACTCAAATGATTAGAGTAAGCTTGCCAAGAGCATGAAGTATTCCCTACAAGTTTCTAACTAAGTACAAATTGGGGAGAGGCCCAACTTATATATAGTTGAAGGAGGCTCTCCAAAATACATATGTGGGATAATCCCCCCTTGAAGGAGAATGAATACATGGTGGAAGAAAATGGCAAGGTACCCAAATACAACTAGATACAACTAAATAAATATGAAATAGTGTATCCTAGATAGAAAATGGATAGACAGTCATATAGAGACAATAGGAAATGGATTTCATCAACAAGGTGAACCATCATATTGGGAGATTTTCCATGTCTCGTTCTACATATGGTTTCTTTAACCTCATGGGTAGAGGGAAGTGTCACGAGGAAGGAGATAAGGAAGAGAGCTCACACACACACTCTCACTCTCAAGGAGAAGCACACACATGGATTGAGGCAAGGAAGAATGATCTTCTTCTATTACATAAAAAGGAATGTACAAGAATGACCTAAAAACAAGAATACAACAAATGCAATATATTAAGATCAGTACATAACGAAAAACCTAATGTCCACGAATGAGTGAGCTGGCAAGGAACAAATGTGCCATCACTCTCGATAGATAAATCTAATAAAGCTCAATGAAGTATCCCTGACATATACCAGCATGACCATTATACATGTCAGAGAAACGAAAAACTGGTACATGTCATCTTGGATCATCACATGTTGAGCTTGATATCTCAACACTCCCCGTCAAGCTCAATGCCATATGCTGTAATCCAAGCATCTCCCGAAACTTCTTCAACTTCTCAGCTCCAAGTGCTTTGGTGAAAATATCAGCAACCTGCTCATCTGTGCTCACATAAACAAGATCAATATCACCTTCTAATACCTTCTCTCTGATGAAGTGATAGTGTACCTCAATATGCTTTGTTCTAGCATGGAAAACAAGGTTCCGTGCTAATTGTATGCTGCTAAGATTATCACAATAAATGGTGATAGGCTTTTGCACTTCCACACCTAAATCCGCAAGTAGCATCTCCAGCCATGATGCCTCACATGCTGCCATTGCAGCATCTCTATACTCAGCCTCTATACTCGACAAAGCAATAGTGGGTTGCTTCTTGCTGCTCCATGTAACAGCTGCACTTCCGAGTAAGAATAGAAAACCACTAGTAGATCTCTATCTGGAATTCTACCAGCCCAATCAGCATCGGTGTATCCATAAACCTTCAAATCTACACCAGCCTCATAAAACAATGCATAATCCAAAGTAGCACTCACATAACGTAGAGTGCACCTTAGAGCATCCAAATGTGGCTTCCTAGGAACCTGCATAAACTGGCTTTCAAGTCCAACAGTATAACTTAGATCAGGCCTTGTAATTGTGAGATATATAAGACTTCCCACAATTTTCCTGTACATAGTAGCATTTTCCAATGCTTCACCTGATGTAGTGTCCAGCTTCAAATTCTGATCTAATGGCATAGAAATTGGCTTACAATCAGCCATACCATACTTTTGCAGCATATTCAAGGCATATTGCCTTTGTGACATCCATATACCTGTTTCTGTATGTATAAACTCGATGCCCAATAAATTGCGCAGCACACCAAGATCTTTCATGTCAAATTCCTACATAAGAAGTTGCTTTACCTTTTGATGCTTTTTTTATTATCACCACCTACAATCAGGTCATCAACATAAATAGCCACAATAGTGATTCCATCATCAGCCTTCCTTGCATATAGTGAGTGATCTACATCACACATAGAAAACCCAATGCTGGTTAAGTAATCAGCAATCCTTGCATATACCTGTTTCTGTATGTATAAACTCGATGCCCAATAAATTGCGCAGCACACCAAGATCTTTCATGTCAAATTCCTACATAAGAAGTTGCTTTACCTTTTGATGCTTTTTTTATTATCACCACCTACAATCAGGTCATCAACATAAATAGCCACAATAGTGATTCCATCATCAGCCTTCCTTGCATATAGTGAGTGATCTGCATCACACATAGAAAACCCAATGCTGGTTAAGTAATCAGCAATCCTTGCATGCCATGCACGAGGGGCTTGCTTCAGCCCATACAAAGCATTTTGCAACCTGCAAACATATTATGGATGCTTTGAATCTTCATATCCTTGTGGTTGGTCCATATATACTTCTTCCTATAATTCACCATGTAGGAAAGTATTCTTCACATCCATCTGATGCAAAGTCCATCCCTTTGTTGTAGCTAATGCAACAAGTGTCCTGAAAGTAGACATTTTAGCTATAGGGCTGAATGTTTCCTCATAATCAATGCCATATGTATGTGCATATCCTTTAGCTACCAATCGTGCTTTATACATGCTTATGCTACCATCAACATTATGCTTTACCTTGTAAACCCATTTGTAGCCTATGGGTTTCTTTCCTTGTGGCAATGGAACCAGCTTCCATGTATCATTTCCATAAAGTGCAGCCGTCTCCTCATCCATAGCTTTTTCCCAATCTACAATTCCAATTGCATCTTCAAAACAAGAAGGTTAAGCATCTTGTATTACCTTGGTCATGTAGGCACAATGGCGAGCCATATAACTATCATATTCCAATCGTTGCACTGAATTCCGCATCCTCCTAGATCTTCTTGGTCCTGGGTCACTTCTCCTTGTATCACCTGCATGTGCCCTTCTTACTCCTGGAGTCTTCACAGAGGGCAATCCAAGTTCCTCATCAAGACTCTTTTCTGAACCACTTGAATCTCCATCAACATCTTCAAAACCTGCACATGTTTTATGACCAGCAGAAAGCTTTTCTTTACCTTTCTTGGATGTATTTGATGAATTTTCTGGACTGAAATTTCCACGTAATCTTCCACTCCATGGATTTGAGTTGGAACTATTGCTTGGTGATGCATCCGGTCCACTCAAAACCTGAGATTCTACACTTGATGTTTTAGCATTTTCTTTGTCATTTGGTTCAAGATTCAGTCCTTCTTTGGCATCTGCATAGGATCTTGACATTTCATCAAATACCACATCTCTGCTCACCTTCACCTATCGTGTGAGTGGGTTATAACATTTGTACCCTTTTTGCTCAAGCGAGTATCCAATGAAGACACATTTTTCCACTTTTGGATCAAGCTTCGTCCTCAACTCATCTGGGACATGTACATATGCAATACAACCAAAAACTTTCAGATGTGATAAGTTTGGCTTTTTACCTGTAAACTTCTCTTCAAGTGGAACTTGATGTACAACAGCAGTCGGAGTTCTGTTCATGATGTATACAGCAGTATGCACGACTTCTACCCAATAACAATGAGGCATATTCTTCTCAGCCATCAAGGCTCTTGCTATTTCTGCAGTATGTCTATTTTTGCGTTCAGCAATGCCATTCTGTTGTGGTGTGTACCTGCATGAAAAGTGATGCCAAATTCCATGACTTTTTAGAAAATTGCTGAACTCATTTGACATGTATTCACCTCCTCCATCAGATCTTAATGTCTAAATGTACTTCCCTGTCTGCTTTTCCACCATAACTTTAAAATTCTAGAAGTGAGTGAACACCTTCCTCTTCTCTTTCATGAAATATACTCATACTTTGCGTGTATGGTCATCAATGAAAGTAACATAAAACCTACAACTGCCCATAGATGTGGTCTTTGTTGGACCCCAAACATCTGTATGTACTACTTCTAGTACATTCTCACTAACATGCTTGCCATGTGGAAATGATGCTCTTGATTAATTGACATGCTACACATACCTTTTGCATTTCTGCAACTTTGAAATTTGGTAGTCCATGGACAATCTCCTTTGACTGCATCAATTTTAGCCTTTGCAAGTTTGCATGTCCAATCCGTTTATGCCACATCTCTATATCTGCAATAACTCCTGCACCTTTTGCAAAAATGGCTGCATTCATTTCAAGAATCTTCACATTTAAGGTGAACATCCTACCCACTTTGTTTTCTTTGGCAACCAATCGTCCACCCTACTTGTACTCTTCTACATATAATCCATCAGCATTGAACCTGACTTGTAATCCCTGGTCAACCAATTGTCCAACAGAAACCAGATTCTTTGGTATATTTGGAACATGCAGCACATCAGTGAGATGTTTTACCTTTCCATCATCCATAGATAGTGCTATGTTTCATGTATGCTCAATAGGATGTGATGTGTCATCACCTGTTTCAACATATCCAGGAACTGCAATCTCTACAAAGTACTAAACCATTCCGCATGACTGGTCATGTGATTTGAAGCACCTGAATCAACATACCAGACATTATCATTCAATTTTGAAACACCAGCAGACATCGTATTCATCATGTGATGTTGAACCATAAACAGCTTCTCAGAATCATCTGCACTTGTGGATGCATGGTTGTTTTGGTGTCTTCTGTTATTTTGATTCTTCAACCTGGAATCACGTTCAAAGTGTCCAAGTTTACTACAATTCTAGCATCCTTTACTATCATTACCTAAATCATTTCTTTGGAACTTTCTGCGACCTCTTTGGCTCCCCCTTCCTCGAAACTGTCCTCTTCCTCCTGCATGATTCTGTTGTTGACCTTGGTCTTGGTTACTATTTCCTCTTCCACTTCTGAAACCTCTACCTCTGCCTCTTCCTCTGCCATAGTAGAATACCTGCTCAGAAATGGGCTTTCCTTGGGAGTTTGAATCCTCACCAAGATTCGTTTCTTCAATAATCAGCATAGATACCAGATCAGCAAAATTTAGAATATTTTCCCTGGTCTGTGTAGAAGTTCTAAACTGCTTATATGCAGCTCCTAAACCAGGAAGGCATATGCTTTTGATTCACTCCAATAGATGCAAGTGACTAACATATGCTTTTGATTTTTAGGTTATAGTCACTTACCGACATGCTCTTTTTCTCCAAGGTATGCAGCTTGTTCTTGAGTTGCAATTTCCGTGCCTTTATATTGGTCTCATACAATGTGACCAAACTGTTCCAAGCCTCTTTCGCAGTCTTGGCATCTTGTATGTGCCCAATCATGCTATCCTGTATGCTAACAGATAGCCAATACATTACCTTTTGTGCTCCTTGATTCCATTCCTCATATGCTCTTATCTGTTCTACAGTCTGATTCCTCTCTGGTAATTGTGGAGCATTTTCGTTCTCTCCTTCAATGTACTTCCAATAGCCTTTTCCCATCAGGAAATTCGTCATTCTGAATCTCCAAGCATGGAAGTTGTTCTTGTCTAGCTTATCGCTCATAAGCTAACTCATTCCATCTGCATTTGCCATTTTTGCAGCAATACACAACACCGCAAACCACTACAAGCAGCACTTCTGCTTGAACATTGTCGCACTATGATGTGATAGTTCGATCTCAAAAAAACACAGTTTTCGTGTATCAACAGTAGATGAAATCGCTTGAAATTCTGGATATGGAATATATGAGTGTTGTCGAACACAACGCAAGTTACAATTTTTGGAACTGACTTGGTTTTTCTGCGGGCCCCACCTTGCGAGCTCAAAACGGAGGTCGAGATGGCTCCAAAACTTCGATCTGACAAAAACAAGTGACCCTAAAGGGAAAATGGTCAAAAAAATTTTGAGGTCTTCTACCTTCACGTCGATTTTTGTAGCAAACGGAGGTCGTTTGTGAATCGCGTTTTCTCCACGCCTTGCTGCATACTCTTCACCGTCACCTTCTCCACGAGCTCTCTACAGCCACGCTGGCTCTGATACCATGTCACGAGGAAGGAGATAAGGAAGAGAGCTCACACACACACTCTCACTCAACTTCTATTAAAATTTGAGGATCCCACTTGGGGTTTATGCCTCCTCTTGATTTTTGGCCAAGAACTTTTCCAATGAGTTCATCAAGCTTGTCAAGCCACAGATAGAATTCAATTGATTAAACTACGAAATTTACCTAAACTAAAATTTTGGTAGGCTTAGGCCCTCTAGGGTTAAATCTGGGAGAGCACTTGAAAATTTTCATAGGTCCTTGAGTTATGGCATTGATGGCATTGTTTGCATCATAAAAAAAGAACAAAAAGTGATTATCTGGCAAGTATTAAATGCTATGTACAAAGAATCCTCGAGATTCCCTATTAGTACAAATCCATGGCCATAGCATTTCTTGAGACAACCTAGGCCCACGTCAAGGACCCACCACCACTATGTCAATGAGTTAATTATGTTATGGAGTAAAAATATTCCTATCAATAATCAAAGTGGCATCATCATGGTCATCCTCATAAAACTCTAACTCGATCCTATCAAGGATTTCCTTACCTTTATCCAAAACAAAAGTAGCATAGAGGGTTAGAAGTATCTGCTTGATCCATTTGCTTGAAGAGAGAGTTGAAAAGGTTCACCTTTTGCTTTGAAAATTCAATAAAAGTTCATTCAAGAGATGAAATACTAGTAGGTAAAGAACACATGAACTCTAGCACATGATGAGCAATGCAAATAATTAATGTCTAAAGGGTACCTATTGTGCAAATATTCAAACAATGACATGCCTCCACAAAGGGGAGGCTTGGGAGCAAAAATCTCAAACAAGCATGGCACCAATGAAGGATACAAGAGAGACTTCAAAAGGCAATTGGAAGAGTCCTCATAGACGTAAAAATGCATGAGAATTGAGGAAGCATAAACCAACCCCTTTTTTTAATATGATAGGAAATAAAAAGCAGATGTACACATCCATTAGATAGTACACAAATCTTATAAATCATCTGGAAATGCTCGTTACAGTTGAGGCATCCATTCTCAAGTAGAAATTAAATCCTAACTAATTGCTTAATAGGACAAGGAAAAAATTTCTACACCACACCTGCTCGATTGATAAATCAAGTCTTGAATGTGCACCCAAAGAGACCCCAAACCCAAAAAAGTTCCTCTGTGGGTCTATTTTCCTAACTTTCCCATTGAGTATTATGTCTAGCTTGACAAACTTGGGGGACCTCTTGGTAGGTTTATTGGTCAAAAGATGAGGGGACGCATAAATCCTAAATCCCTGAGTGGTAAGGATCCTGATAGTAAACTTCTTTGCAATCAAAAAGTTTTGTTTTGCAATTTACAAAATGCTTGTTTTAATTGTTATAAATAAAGTCTCTTATAAAAGGTTGTCTCAGTTTTAGAAAACTAGATGAGAATCTAAGCTCAGATCCTCAAGTTACCTCTAAGCTGACTCCTGATTTAATACTTCCTTTAAGTGAAATCAGTCCTCTAAGCTGATTAAAAAATACATTCCAAGACTAGTAATATGTTTGAAGTTCTTCTTGAAGATGTCTTCAATCATATTGTGCCTAAGAAAGAGTCTCTTGATAATCTAAATCCATGTGATGACAAGGAGAATTCATCCCCTAATGTTAATAATTTTTGCAATAATAAAAATGTTTCTCCTTCTGGAATAGGCCTTGCTTCAAGAACTAAAGGATGAACCCTTGTGGGAAAATATAGAAGGAAAAGAGCTATGGCTGGACTTGGTCCAATTGAATCCCAAATCCTTAGCCTTCAAGGTCCACCACGTCCCCCAAAGGTCATTGGTGAAGAAACTTTTAGGTCCGAATTAGATTTGATGATCATCATATGCTTCAATACTCCTCCCTTGCCAGTGACAAGCAGATGACGTTCAAATAACTCACATGGAAGATTCGGATATTCCCCAATCTCAAACCTTCAAGCAAAAAAGAAAGGAGATATGTAGTTAAACCACCTAAAAACTCAAAGAAATGAGTTGTTCTTCCATAAGATGCATGTCCTTTAGCTATAAAGGTCTAACCGACCTTGTTTGAGCTAAAGCCATCCATTTTTGGAGGAGGGATATACCATTTAACCTTCACCTGATGTATCTTTGAGAGCTTAAGATTGCTAGCAATATTATTCTCATTAACCTTAATATTGGTTGGGGGTGGCTATATATGGTTGCTCACCAATCATAATAATAACAAAGGGGGATGTCATTGGGGTTAAGTTCTCCTTGTTTCACCTTATAAAAGACTTCAATAAGATTTCTTCTAACCAATGGGTTGCTTTTCCCTTATATTTGTCTATGCCTCTAACTCTTACATTTTGAGATATTCTTTGTGGAAAACTAATTCTACCATCTATGGTTGCATTTGCTGAATTGGTGACTTTAATATGGCGACATCTCAAAGATAGATTGAATAGCAAGGGCTCAATCATTCATGGATTTGCAAAACAATATTGGTTTAACTTGTTAACTCCATTGATCTTATGAATATTTCTTCTAGCACTGGTTATTCTTGCAACAATAAGCGATATGGCTCCAATTTCCATGTGGCAAGACTAGAGAGATGTTATCTCAACATCCCTTGGTTTTAGGACCTTTGTAAGTACGTTGAGTTAGATTGATCACTCCCTTACCATCTTTTACCACAAGCCTTTGTGTGTTTCCTTCCATAAAGGTTGCCCTCATTCCAAGAGTGGGTGGCCTCACCTTGACATGTATCTCCTTAACCTCAAGTGCATCCAAGATGAAACTAAATAGATTATCACTCATTTATTCTCCCTTGCTTTATCCCCTTTTATTGCTTTGGGAAAGTTTGTTCAAGCCATCCAAAATTCATTTACTCACTTAAGTCATTTGATTAGAAAATCAAATTCAATAAAATAATGATTCTCAGCAAAGGCCTCAAATCGTGGCTAAATCTGAAGTTGGGGACTCCAATTCTTGTCAGAGGAATCTGCAACTTCAGGATGATTGAAGCATAAAGAGCACCTTTCTTCTAGTGGTGCTCTTGCATCATCAAGATAATTTTGTACATGCAAGATTGAAAAATGAAATTAAAATATGTTTGAACTACTGAAAAAGAAAAAGGTTAAAGATTTCATTCCATTGTTAAGAAAGGTTGGATTTTCTATCAATTATGAGAATAACTTGCTAGTTGTTTAACATTTTTTCATTGATGTTTTCTTTAGCACGACCAAATGGATATCTAGAGGGCATGATATAAAATTTCTTTGAAAAGAGAGAAAAACTCTTAGCACAGGTCTAGCCCCCTTCTTGGACCTGATCCTCTTCATCAATGACATTAAAGAGACCATGGGTAGAATGATACTTGGTGAGTATCCTAGCATTGATGGTCTACCAAATAGGTTTTAATGATGCTTAAATACTTCCTCACTTCCTTCATTCTATTGATATGGAGAGAAGTCATTTAGACAAGGCAACCTTCTTATTTTTCTCAATACTGGGGTTACTAAACTTATTCACAAAAAAGGGTCCAAGAATGACCGTAACAATTGGAGACCCATCTCTTGCCTGATAGCTTCTATTTATAAGACTTTCTCCTACTCTCCTTCCACAAGATTGATTCCTATTACAAACAAAATTATCCTTCCTGAACAAAAAGGGTTTATCAAGGGTAGATTCATCCTAGATGTCGTCATTACTTTGTGGGAGGGGATGGATCATGCTAAGGAGCAAGTTCATTACTTCTGTTTCTTCAAAATTTACTTTGATAATGCCTATGATAGAATTGAGTGGGATTTTGTCTTTAAATCCCGTCATGATGTTGGAGTTGGTAAGTCCATCACAAAGAATGTTCATATTTCGTTTGGAAATGACTAGTTCTCTAGGATCTCTATTAATGGGTTTGTCTCTAAACCTTTTAGAATGCTTAATTCCATTATGTAGGGATGTCTTCTTGCTCTTATTCTCTTTGTTATAGCGAGTGATGCTCTTGGTTGGCTATTAAAGACTCCATTGCCATGGGGAAAAATTCAAGGTATTAACATTTCTGGTGCTCCCAACCCTCTTTGCTTACAAATGTTTACTATGACACACATATGCTTACCTTGGTTTTGCCAAGTGTTCTCTCGAGTGATTGTCCAACTTTTGTCTTGCTAGTGGCTAGCAGGTCTTTACCTTGGCTAGAAGATTCTTGTGGGGTGGCAATGCTCACATCCAAAAAATTCTCATCTCCTAGAATACTTGTTGCTTGCCCAAGAAAGAAGGAGGTCTTGGTATCTTGTGTCATTTAAAAATGCCTAAATTTTCTTTTGCTAAATGGATTGCTAGATCTCTATCATCTTACAATTATTGGGCCATTCTTCTCAAAAGGAATATTAATCTTTTTATTCTTGCAGGCTATAAGGCTTGGACCAACCCTAACATATGGGACATTATCTATACCTGTTGACAATTTAAACCTATAGGTAATACTTTGGTTTGCAACAAATGCAGAAACATTGGACCCGCCGTAATGCTAAAAGGCTTTATCATTTGCTTTCTCCTTGTCAAGGTCCATTTGGACCCATCATACTGCCTAAAAGCTTTATGCTCTCTCTCTCTCAGATAATAAATGCTTTAAATATGGTTTTAGAGCCTTGAATGATTTTATTAGCAATGTTGAGTTGTTAAGTAATGATGTTATCTCTTCTCTACCTGATTTGATTGTTTGGTGCAAGCAAGTTTTTTTCAATAGAAAGACCATTTTGGAAGAGGCATTGGCTGGAGCTACATGCTATAAGGAATTGAAGCTTGAGGATATTGTCAGGAACATGCTAAAGACTTTTTGTGCTAAGAGTGGGGGATAGTGAAAGATTTAAGTAATCTCTTTTTATCTTAAAAGGTTGCTAGGAGAATTTTCCACATGTTGAAAAAAATGCTCTTCCATTAGTGCGCTTTACCCTTGGATACAAAGGAGTCCTTCTTGGTTGCAACAATAAATTTGACATTGTCCTTTGATCTCAGGGTTTGAAATTCTATGGATCGTTTGGTTACATGGAAATCAAAATATCTTCAACAACGGAATAAATTATTCACTTTCAAGTGCTCTATTACTTTGAGGAATGTTGACATAGTATTCATCAAAGCAATTAATGATGTCCCTATTAGTGAGGAAGATTGGTTATCTGGGATTCATTTGTATCCCCCCTCCAAGTGGAGAGATGCTATTTTAGCCCTTTATTCCCCATTCAGTTTACTATGATCTTTTCTTTATCTTGATGTATAGCATGTCATCAAACTTTATGTCCATGCCTTGGTGGCCCCCTTGTAAAAGCTCTTCATTGATATTACATCTATTTTCTTGTTTTCTCAAATAAAAAAAATTACTACACCTATTCTCTTGTTTTCTAAAAAAAAGGGTTGAAATATAAGTCGTCCAAAAATGAGAGATTTGAGTTATTAAAGTTTGCAATAAAAAGAAATCTATCAACTAAAATAATTCCAATTTGTGTAGAAAAAAAAGCCATGTCCACGAGATATAGAGTGTAGTTCTCTTGTTGTTACTTAATAGCTTATCTTTATTTTGGAGGCGAACAAGATGAAACAAAGTAGATCCCCATCCAAGACAAGGGAATTTTGTACATCTTCTTAGGCTCGATTTGTTGGAGTTTGAGGTCTACAGAAGCATGCAAACATCACAAGGATGAAGAAGAAGAAACTTGGAGCACAACACACAATATTGAATACATTATCACTAGAACATACAAAGATAAATGACCCATTAGGGTTACAAGTGTATATACAAGCCGAGGGAAAAAACCTCCTATACGAGGGAAAAAAGTGCCCGGAAGTCCTAGTGTGTTCACGCACATCACTACCTAAATATATCAACCAATCCCCCCTAGGAGTGATGTGGTGAACAAGGAGCTAGCACTCATGTATAAGGAAGTGCCAAGATATGTGGAATCAATCCACAAAAGGAAGTAAGCCCAAAGCTTTGTGAAAAGCTTCAAACTTCTCCCTAGGTAGAGCCTTTGTGAAAAGGTCTCCAATTTTCTCCTGTGTGGGCGCATATGCCAAACTCATCTCTCCAGCAAAGAACCTCTCCTTAACATCATGATAGTGCACCTCAATGTGCTTAGTGGGAGCATGGAACACAAGATTCCTTGCAACTCCCAATGCACTCTCACTATTAGTGAAGATGGTGGTGGCAGAAGACTGACCAGCACCCAAATCAACGATGAGGCATCTGAGCCACACACTCAACAATCACAGTGAAAGCTGCCATATACTCAGCCTCACAACTAGAAGTGGCCACAATAGGCTGCAACTTCTTGCTCAAACAAGATATGCATGAGCTACCAAGCATGAAGAAAAAAGTATTGTTGGACACACAATTATCATAGCAACCAGTCCAATTAGAGTTAGAAAAAGCATGTAAATATGGCAGTAGTGATCCCCCTTGGGATAAAACAATCCAAGTAGCTGGGTACCACTCAAGTAATGGAAGATGCACTTAACTGCTTAATAATGCTTGACACATGGGCAATGCATAAATGTGCTCATCTGTGAGATAAAAAACTGAATATCCTGTCGAGTAATACATAAGTAAATCAAGCATCCAACAGCCTGCTGATAGAGAACAACATCAAGTGCATCTCCAGCATCATGAAGACTCAATCATAAATATGCCTCCATAGGAGTGGCAATAGCTTTGGAGTCTTCAAGGCCAAAACTCTATAATAATGTGTCAATACATTTGGTTTGACACAAAGCTATTGAAGTAATTCGATGGCGTGCACCACATTGGACTCTCCTTCTCGAGAGCTCCACGACGATATGCTCAAAGTAGAAAACCGAGCTCTGGTCGCCACACACAGTACTACGCACAGATGTTGTAGAATACGCAGAAAACGCAGTACACAGGGAGCACGAAGACAGACTTCTTAGGTTTTACAAATGCGGTCGAACTTACAGTCTGTGACTGACCAGGCCACTATATGTTTTATTAAAGAACATATACAAAGAAGTGTCCGGTGGCCATTTGGCCTTTCACATGGGCACTAACGGTAACAATCTCCCACTAAAGGCCAATATGGCCAGAGTAACTATGGGAGAAAAAAGAAAGAATGATAAAGAATACCTGAGTGTAAGTATACAAACTATACCTCCCACCTGATGGGCATGTTACACAGTATACAAGTGACTGTGTAAGTTCAAGAATCAAGTAACCCCCATCAAGTGACAACAGTGTCGAAAGCTATCCTGTGGTAGAGCTTTAGTCAAAGCATCTGCAGCATTATCTCGAGTGTGAACCTTCTCAAGAATAATGCTCTCAGTGGCTAAGCAATCTCTAATGAAGTGATACCTCACCTCAATGTGCTTGGTCTTTGCATGATAGACCGGATTCTTAGCCAAAGCAATGGCACTCTGACTATCATTGAGCAAGTGAGGTACATGCTGAGGCAAACCCATATCACAAGCAAGACGAGAAAGCCACAATGCTTCCTTACATGCCTCACTTGCTGCAACATACTCTGCTTCTGTGGTGGAAACAGCTGTACATTCTTGAAGACGAGATCTCCAAGAGATAGCACCTCCAGCAAAATGAAAAATGTACCCTGATGTAGACTTACGATTGTCTACACAACCAGCATAGTCAGAATCTGTGTAACCAATAATGGATGCTTTCCCTCTACCTAAGCATAGACACTTGTCCTTAGTGCCACTCAGATATCTCAAAATCATTTTGACCGCTTCCCAATGTTTCTTGCCAGGATTAGACATATATCTGCTCACAACTCCCACTGCAAATGCAATGTCTGGTCTCGTAGCTACCATAGCATACATGAGACTACCAACAGCAGACTGATAGGGAATTTTGGTCATGAATTCCTTTTCCTCATCTGATTTGGGGCAGTCATCCTTGCTCAATTTCACATATGTGGGTAAAGGTGTACTCAATGCCTTTCCACCCTGCATATTGAATCGATGAAGTACTTTGGATATGTACTCACTTTGAGACAAGTATATGCATCTTTTACTCCTATCACGAGTAATGCGCATGCCAAGAATATGTTTGGCATCCCCCAAATCCTTCATATCAAATGTCTGACTCAACTTCTTTTTGAGAATTGACAAATCATAAGAGGACTTCCCAGCAATCAACATATCATCGACGTAAAGTATCAAGCATATCAAGCTGCCATCAGAACATCTCTTTGTGTAGAGACAATGATCCTCATTGCTCCGAGAATAGCCTTGGGACTTCATAAAAGCATCAAACTTTTGGTACCATTGTCTAGGAGACTGTTTAAGTCCATACAAGCTCTTCTTGAGCTTACAAACTAGACTTTCCTTGCCAGGAACTACATAACCCTCTGGTTGTTCCATATAGATCTCATCTGTAAGATCTCCATGCAAGAAAGCTGTTTTTACATCCATTTGGACTAGCTCTAAGTCCTCCATTGCAACGAATCCAAGCAACATGCGCAAAGTAGTCATCTTGACCACTGGGGAGAAGATTTCCTCAAAATCAACACCATGTTGTTGCTTAAAACCCTTTGCAACAAGTCGTGCTTTATATTTTGGAGAAGCACTATCTGATGTGAATTTCAGCTTATATACCCATTTACATGGTAAAGCTTTCCTTCCCTTTGGCAAAGGTACTAAGTCCCAAGTACCATTTTTGTGAATAGAATCCAACTCACTCTTCATGGCACGCTCCCACTTGACATGATCCTCTGTCTGCATAGCCTCTTTGTAGCAAGAGGGCTCACCGGCATCTGTTAGCATAACAAAATCTAAACCTGGAACATATCTATCAGGTGGATATGAGACACGTGCAGAACGTCTCAATGGTTGCTGAACAGGAACATGTGCAGACTGATCTGAATGGACATTCTCTTGAACATCCCTATGTGCAGCATTTTTATGCATGCTAACCGGAGGACTAGTATCCTCAAACACCACTCTTCTCACTTCAACCTCCTTAATCGGCTGTTTATGCATCTTAGACTCATTAAAAATGACATCACTACTTCTGATCACTGACCGTGTTTCAGGATCCCATAAGCGATATCCAAATTGTCCTTCTCGACCATATCCAAGAAAAATGCATTTCTTTGACTTATGGTCCAACTTTTGTCTAAGATTCTTGGGTATATGAACATATGCTTCACACCCAAAAACTCGAAGATGATCATAATATGGTGGTTTCCTTGTCCATAACTCTTGTGCCACTTTCAGACCTTTGGCAGTACTAGGTGAAAGGTTAATCACATGAACTGCAGTCAATACTGCTTCTGCCCAAAAACCTTGTGAGAGGTTTGCATGATGCAACATAGAGACTACTCTATCTTGAATAGTTCTATTCATCCTCTCAGCTACACCATTCTGTACTGGGGTATAAGGAGCTGTAAACTCTCTACGAATCCCTCTACACTGACAGAAAAGGCTGAATTCATGTGAGGTATACTCACCCCCATTATCTGAACGTAAAGCCTTAAGCTTAGTTCCTTTTTCAGTCTCAACTGAAGCAAGCCATTTTCTGAAAGTAGGGAATACATCATCCTTCGATTTGATAGGATATACCCAGACTTTTCTAGTAGCATCATCTATGAAAGTAACAAAGTAAAGAGAACCACCTAAGGACCTAGTGGGCATAGGACCACACACATCTGTATGAACAAGATCTAAAGGCTGAATTGAAGAGTCAATGTGCGTTTTATGCACATTTCTGGTTTGCTTTCCATATTGACAATGCTCACAAAATGAAAAATCAGAGAAAGATAACACAGGTAAGTAGCCAGAACGAGAAAGATTTTCCATTCCACTACGAGATATATGGCCCAAACGACCATGCCAAATACAAGCCATAGGCTGTTCAGTAACAGCTAACAAGTGTTCTTTCTGTGATACAAATAAAGGGTAAAGTGAGCCAACTTTCCTTCCTTTTGCAATAACCATATTGCCCTTTGATATACAAAAGGACTGAGCATAGAAGACCACCTTGTAACCAAGGTCATCAAGTTGACCAACTGACATCAAACTGCGTGATAACTGAGGTACATGGCGTACATTATGCATAGTAAATTTTGAACCGTCAATGAACTGCACAACCACATCTCCAATCCCCACAACATCACACTGGTAAGAGTCACCAAGTCTCACGGTACCAAGAGACTTTGCTGCATAATTAGAGAACCATTCTCTATGTGGTGTCACATGGAAAGAAGCACCAGAATCTAGCAGCCAGGTGTGGGAAAGAGAATCAGCCATAAGTGCCTCAGATGGCACAGTACTATCAAGTGTCAACACATCAGCATCATCAGAAATAGCATTAATTTCTTCAATCTTCACAGTCGAAGTAGATGGTGCAGGTAACTGTTTAACATGCCCATCAACATTCTGTCCTTTACCTTTAGCATTCTTTAATGCATAACAGTCTTTCTTCATGTGTCCTTTCTTATGACAATAATGGCATTCAATATCCCTCTTCCTTGATTTACTTCTGCTCTTATTCCGTTGACCATTCTTTTCCTTGTTCTTGCTCCTGCCACGTTGTTGATTCTTTCCTTGGTAAGAATCACGAACATTATATGCATCTCCACTCTGAGTGCCAACCATAGATTTTCTACGAATCTCCTCACTCAAGAGTGCTCCACATATGTCATCATAGACGAGTTTACCACCTGGTGCACTATTGCTAATAGCTGTGCAAAATGTATCCCATGATGATGGCAGGGTGCATAACAGCAATACTGCTTTCATTTCATTGTCCATATCCATTTTCTGAGCCTGTAACTGGGAGAATATGGCATCAAACTCATTTAGATGAGCAGCAACACTATCTGTGTCCTTCATACGAAGGTCGTATAATTTTCTCATCAGATATACTTTATTTGATGCCGTCTCTTTTTCATATGTATTGCATAACTTCTTCCAAAGCTCCTCTGCACTTTCACAGTCTAATACTGTAAAGTAAACATTATCTGCTAGGTGCAAGCGAATGGTAGACCTGGCCATTTCATCTAACTCATCCCAATCATCTTCATCCATGTCAGCAGGCTTCTTTGAAATCCCATTTACTGGCTTCCATTGCCTTCTTTGAATCAGCACATCTTTAATCTGATTCTTCCATAGAGCAAAGTTTGTGCCATCAAATTTTCGGATCTCAAAATGGTCTTTGCCCTGCAAGTTATAGCTCCTCCTCGGAACGCTAGCACTAGACCCTGATCCACCGGATGTGCCTGAGACCTCTGATGCCATGATCGTAGAGAACTGAATAGAATGATAATGGAGCTAGAAGAGTCCAAACACCAACAAATAAGTGTATCAAGGAGTAAATCGACCACTATATAGTTGACTAAACCAGAAATCTGGAAAAATTTTGCCAGAGTATCCTCTGCAAAATTAGCATATGACCAGTGTCAAAGTATCATAAAACTGCAAGTACTAACATGTCTACCTGCATAGTGAATCACTGACTCCACTGCATATAATCAGTTACCCAATAGAAGCCGACTAGGCTTATCGAGCACCTATGAACAACTATCATACATCTCCTATGGCGAGGCTGGGTAAGTCTTCCACCTGCATCACCGAAGAGACCCCGACATCTGGGTGTCTCCCAGTTAAGAAAACCTCACCACGACCCTCTTTATCAAACGTAAAAGGCTTTATGCAAAGAACGTAACCGCTATATCAATGCCCACATGGACGTACATAAGCGGTATCCACAGAAGCGTACATGGTGTGTATGTGCTCAATATATGCAGTAAAATGACACTGAAAGGCTGAATACATAGCCCAAAAAACTAGCCAATAACACCTGCAAGTGTCTGTCAACTCTGATGTTTTAGGCTTTAAAAACCTGCATAAATTTGCAGCGACTGCTCCCACCAAAACTGAAAGCCCCTCGAGAAACCTGTAGTTTTACGAGTGTGGCTGAAAATACAGCCCCAAAGGTTGATATTTATTGTCTGAGAAGTACAAGGAACACTCTTCTTGATGTTCTTGGACCTGTGTGAAGAGAACTACGTGCGAAAGTACTCCAAAATGGCTCCAAAAACACCCCAAAATTGCTTTAGAAATAGGCTTTAAAAGCAAAAATGAAGCTTTGAGGGACCAAAACTTGTTCAAGGTAATGCCAACCTTAGTCTTTCCCCTTCTTCAAACACCACAAGAGTGTAGCTTAGTGGCAAGAGATTGCCGCGGTTAAGCGAGCTCTGGGGGGAACAGTACTGGGATGGGTGACCTCCCGGGAAGTACCGGGAACCTCTATATTCCTTGATCGTTGAGGTCCTCCCTCACGCGCAGCCAACGGTGACTTCGGTGACTCGGATGACAAGGTATGCCAAGGTCTATGCCTTGGTCGCCGCCTTAGTCGAAAGCCTTGGAGAAAACCTGGGGGGGGGGGTGCTCGCTTCGCTCGCACAAAAGGTACAAAGCTTCTTACCTCGAACTGCTCTGATACCAGTGAAGTAATTCGATGGCGTGCACCACATTGGACTCTCCTTCTCGAGAGCTCCACGACGATATGCTCAAAAGTAGAAAACCGAGCTCTGGTCGCCACACACAGTACTACGCACAGATGTTGTAGAATACGCAGAAAACGCAGTACACAGGGAGCACGAAGACAGACTTCTTAGGTTTTACAAATGCGGTCGAACTTACAATCTGTGACTGACCAGGCCACTATATGTTTTATTAAAGAACATATACAAAGAAGTGTCCGGTGGCCATTTGGCCTTTCACATGGGCACTAACGGTAACAGCTATTCCACCACCAGCTTGCATAAAATGAATGCCCAAATAATGATGCAAATGCCCCAAATTCGACATCTCAAATGAGGCATGCAAATCATCCTTAAAATCAACAATATGCTTCTCATGAGGACCAATGATTAGCATGTCATTAACATAGACAACAATGATCAGAAGCATATCATTTTCATGCTTAACATAAGGTGCTCTCAGTTGGACTGTTCTCAAAACCATGTGCAATCAGATAGGTATGCATCTTTTTATACCAAGCACACGGTGCTTGTTTCAAACCATATAATGCCTTTTTCAACTTGCACACTTTGTTTTCATGCCCTTTCTACACAAATTCAGGGGGCTGAAAAATATACACTTCTTCATGCAAGTCACCAAACCATGATCAGCTACAAGTGTATGGATGTTATGAAAAGTAGTCATTTGGCAAGTAGGAGCAAAGCTCTCATCAAAATCAATGCCTCTTTCCTGAGCATAACCCTTTGCAACAAGCCTAGCCTTATACCTTTCAATTCATTTTGCCCAAAATATAGCATTCACAGACATGTTTACCACATGCCTCAAGTTTGGGCAGAGAGGACACCATTTCATATTTTTGCAGGTGTAGCAAACTAGCAAAATTCTGTTGCCCAAAGTGTGCATGCCAAAGCTTTTCATCTAACAAAGCCTGAGAATGATGTACTACACGTTGAATTTCAAAGATTTTTCATTGTCTATGAGCTTATATAGCCCATGATATAAAATGCTAGAAGCAATAATGACATCACCATTTGACAGATCATGAAGTGTACATCTATCATCAACAAATTTCACAACCAAGCCAATCTTGGATCAAGCTAAAACTGATAACAGATTCTTCTTGATCCATGGCACAAATAAAGCATCCGACAATGTAAAAGAACTGCCATCATCAGTAGCCAGAATGATCTTACCAACTCCCATGACAGAATCTGAGAGGAGTTGTTGGCGCATGTGACAGTATTCCCTATAAGGGCAGGCTGAAGTGAAGTGAAGAAACTGTGTTGTGAGGTTATATGTTTGGTTGGCCCACTATCAAAGTACCAAACATGTGAGTCTACTGTAGACATACACTGCTCATGAGAAGATGGGTCAAAATTGCAAACAATAGTAAATGCCTATTCTTCATTCTACACAAGATTAGCAGACCCTATTTTTGGCAGAGAGGCCTCTGCAACAACCATTCCAGCCTCTTTCTTCTTTGCCTCTTTTGCAACTAGTTTTGGACAACTCTTTATGATGATCATTTTCTTTATAGTATTTGCAAAACAATTTTTGCCTTTCTGTTTTCTTCTCGTCTCTATCATCCTTCTTTGATTGTGTAGAATTAGCAGATTTTTGCTTACTATTAAAAAAGATCCATTTACCTTTGCCCTTCTAACTATCCGTGAAAGCTTGATGTGCAACATGCATAATGGACTTGTTCTGCCTATATTGATATTCATGCAATAGAACAGAGACTAAATCCTCAAATGTTAAGGTATTTGGATTCCCTTTCATCATCAGTTGAAGAGTAGAAGCAAAACGCTAATATGAATCTGGAAGATCATTCAAAACAGTCTACACAAGTGAACTATCAGGCAAGACTTCATCAGCAGAAGTCAACTACTCCTTCAAATCTTTGATCTTTGTCAAAAAAGTCTCCATGGAATCTCTTTCATTTGTGTGCTCACTCTCCAACTGTTTTCGAAGGTAAGAAACACGAGCCTCATTCCTTGCTTGATACAAAGTGGTTAATGTATCCCAAGCATCCTTTGTTGTTTTGCAGGAGCGAATGTGGGGAATGATGGCACGTTTGTAGACAAGGCTATCAATGCATGTGCTTGAGCATCTCTGCCCTCCCAACAAAGTTCCTCTGCAGTAGGTACAGCAGGAAGTGCAACACGAATAGGAATCTGAAGAATATCACCATCTTCAACACCATCTGCATCACCTTCAGCAATTGTGTTTGCATGTGTAATAGGGCATTTTTCAACACCCTATACAATATTCCACAGTCCTTTTGCAACCAATACATGATGCACCATATATCCCATAATGGGTGATTGGTACCGTCCAACTTATCCTCAACAACCAACATATGGAATACATCACTACTTTCAGCCATGGCCACTTACTAAAATACCGTGATGCAAAAAAATGATTGTATCTCAAAAAGTTGAATAGAACTACCCTACCGAGTTCTGCTAAACATGTAGCAGACTTCAAGACACTTAAATTGGCAAACCAAAACATGTATATATCCTAATCACCCTGAGTATGCTCACCAATTTTCATGCGATTCTGAGACTATGACCAAAGGGGTGTCGACGATGCCCTCGATGAAGCGGCGACCTGCTCTGATACCAATTCTGCGGAAACATGTGAACAACACAAGGAATAAGAAGAAGCTTGGAGCACAATGCACAATACTTAATATATTACCACTAGAATGTACAAAGATAAGTGACGCATTAGGGTTGTAAGCGTATATACAAGTCAAGGGAAAAAAACTCCTAAAGAGGGAAAAAAGGGCCCTCATGGTCCTCGTATGTTCACACACATCACTACCTAAATATATCGATAGGATTCATAGAGGGTTGTGGTAGAGCTATGCTACCTCTCTAATCCAATTATTGCAAAGCATGTGCCTGCCCCTGTTCAGAAAGGATGGTGGAAATGACTACGAGAAAGTTTCATATCATGGAACAAAATCAAGAAAAACGTACAGAGGGGGTAAGCCGGCCCCTCTGCGGCACAGTATGATGACTCAACAAATAGATTCAATATGTAAGCAACTTTCCACTTTTATTTTTTAGGGAACGCTTAATTTTCTATTCAAGCATAAAAAAGAGATCATCTATTACATCACTAATAAAATGAACTTCAATGTATTTTCCATGTACAAATCTATAACATATATTTTCAAGAGTGTTATAAAGAGACATACAAATCTGAATTTTATTTCCCAATGATATATTGTCAAGAGGAGAATAACTATCCATAGTACAAGTGTTGTAAAGGTGTTTTTAATTTCAATTTTATGTCATTGTATGTTTACATTGACATGTGTAATCATTATTTTTCTTTACTATTTTCTTTCAGGTATATTGCAGGCCAACTGAATTAGATGTATCCCATGTACCTATAATTGTACCATGTGAAAACCATGTTGATTAATTCAATCATAAAGGTTTTCACTCTATCTTGTTGCAAATAACAATAGCAATTAATTGCTCTATTTGGAATTATGATGTCGGATGGGAAATATCAATGCATGATTCTCTTAATTTCACAAGAAGTGAATTAGGATAGAGATGTGCAAGAGGTGAACTAGGTAAGTATTTATTGGTTGGTGATTGTGCATATCCTTCTCAACCATACATGTTAGTCCCATTCAAAAGTTGTAAAGAAGGGTTGTCATGTTTTAATTACCATTGGGATTTCATCCGATCAAGTACAAGGATGCCAATTGAAAGAGCTTTTGGCATGTTGAAACTAAGATTTTGGATCTTATTAAAATTGTGTGATATGGGTCTATGTTATATGCTGGATCTTATTGTCATGTGTCTTGTCCTCCATAACATTTGCATTTGTCATGGAGATGCTTTTGATATGGATTTGGTTCAAGTAGTAGAAGCATAATCAATGCTTTGGAGGAGATGGACACATCATCATCATTATCATCATCATCATCATCATCATGTATTATAACCATTACATAATGTTTCATTTTAATGCAATTTATGGAAACAAAATATGTTTGTTTATGTAATTGTTAAGGGTATTTGTTTTAATAGTTTGATCCTTTTTGATACATTTGTAAGGATTTACGTGAAAAAGAACGTATTTGTTTTGTCATCCCTTGTGCTCACATAGGGTAGTGACACAAAAATAGGTTTTGCACGTAAAACACATAAACAATGAAACTAATTATTTACTCATTGTTCCACCTATAATAGTACACTTTTGAGTGTTTATTCCTTCAACTCTATGTGAACCTAGCCTTAGCCTTGCTTTTAAATTTGTGTTGATTACTATAATTCTAGTTCGTGTTAAAGAGAAAAAGGTAGGATTTCCATATAAGTAGGCTAGAGTCTCTTCTATTCTTGCTTCTAAAATTTTTGTGCCTAGAGGGAGTAGATTGGTCTATACCATGTGGAAGGCTTGGATGATGATTTAAAATTCCTATACACTCTACTGATGCTCATACCAATGCCTATACCGACGTTTGCTGGGTGTATCGTCACGCATACTGACGACCATGCTAGGAGTACCATTGCACATATCAACTACCATATCTACAAAAAAAAAAATTGGGCAGAGTGTGTTGTATTTTGCTAGAGCAACATTACCATCATGTTGTTTAGCAAAAGACAATACACTTTGCCTAAAAAAAAACCGAGTGAAGGATTTCGATGGCAATGCACCACAATGCGCTCTCCTTCTCAAGAGCTTCACGACAATATGCTCAGAGTAGAAAATCGAGCTCCTAAGGTTGCAAACAGTACTCCACATAGAGGCTGCAGAATACGTAGAAACCACAGTACACACGGAGCTCGATGATAGACTTATTAGGTCTTACAAATGCGGTCGAACTTACAGTCTGTGATTGACCAGGCCACTATATGTTTTATTAAAGAACATATACAAAGAAGTGTCCCGTGGCCATTTGGCCTTTCACATGGACACTAACGGTAACAATCTCTCACTAAAGGCCAACATGGCCAAAGTAACTATGGGAGAAAAATAAAGAATGATAAAGAATACATGAGTGTAAGTATACAAACTATACCTCCCACCTGATGGGCATGTTACACAGTATACAAGTGACTGTGTAAGATCAAGAATCAAGTAACCCCCATCAAGTGACAACAGTGTCGAAAGCTATCTTGTGGTAGAGCTTTAGTCAAAGCATATGCAGTATTATCTCGAGTGTGAACCTTCTCAAGAATAATACGCTCAGTGGCTAAGGAATCTCTAATGAAGTGATACTTCACCTTAATGTGCTTGATCTTTCCATGATAGACCGGATTCTTAGCCAAAGCAATGGCACTCTGACTATCACTGAGCAAGCAAGGTACATGCTGAGGTAAACCCATATCACAAGCAAGATGAGAAAGCCACAATGCTTCCTTACATGCCTCACTTGCTACAACATACTCTGCTTTTGTGGTGGAAACATCTGTATATTCTTGAAGACAAGATCTCCAAGAGATAGCACCTCCAGCAAAATGAAAAATGTACCCTGATGTAGACTTACGATTGTCTACACAACCAGCATAATCAGAATCTGTGTAACCAATAATGGATGCTTTCCCTCTACCTAAGCATAGACACTTGTCCTTAGTGCCACTCAGATATCTCAAAATCATCTTGACCGCTTCCCAATGTTTCTTGCTAGGATTAGACATATATCTGCTCACAAGTCCCACTGCAAATGCAATGTCTAGTCTCGTAGCTACCATAGCATACATGAGACTACCAACATCAGATTGATAGGGAATTCCTTTTCCTCATCTGATTTGGGGCAATCATCCTTGCTCAATTTCACATATGTGGGTAAAGGTGTACTCAATGCCTTTCCACCCTGCATATTGAACCGGTGAAGTACTTTGGATATGTACTCACTTTGAGACAAGTATATGCATCTTTTAATCCTATCACAAGTAATGCACATGCCAAGAATATGTTTGGCATCCCCCAAATCTTTCATATCAAATGTCTGACTCAATTTCCTTTTGAGAATTGAGAAATCATAAGAGGACTTCCCAGCAATCAACATATCATCGACATAAAGTATCAAGCATATCAAGCTGCCATCTGAGCATCTCTTTGTGTAGAGACAATGATCCTCATTGCTTCATGAATAGCCTTGAGACTTCATAAAAGCATCAAACTTTTGGTACCATTGTCTAGGGGACTATTTAAGTCCATAGAAGCTCTTCTTGAGCTTACAAACTAGACTTTCCTGGTCAGGAACTACATAACCCTCTGGTTGTTCCATATAGATCTCATATGTAAGATCTCCATGCAAGAAAGCAATTTTCACATCCATTTGGACTAACTCTAAGTCCTCCATTGCAACGAATCCAAGCAACATGTGCAGGGTAGTCATCTTGACCACTAGAGAGAAGATTTCCTCGAAATCAACACCATGTTGTTGCTTAAAACCCTTTGCAACAAGTCGTGCTTTATACTTTGGAGAAGCACTATCTGATGTGAATTTCAGCTTATGTACCCATTTACATGGTAAAGCTTTCTTGCCATTTGGCAAAGGTACTAAATCCCAAGTACCATTCTTGTGAATAGAACCCAACTCACTCTTCATGGCACGCTCCCACTTGACATGATCCTCTGTCTGCATAGCCTCTTTGTAGCAAGAAGGCTCACCGGCATCTATTCGCATAACAAAATCTAAACCTTGAACATATCTATCAGGTGGATGTGAGACACGTGTAGAACGTCTCAATGGTTGCTGAACAGGAACATGTGCAGACTGATATGAATGGAAATTCTCTTGAACATCCCTATGTGCAGCATTTTTATGCATGCTAATCAGAGGACTAGTATCCTCAAATACCACTCTTCTCACTTCAACGTCCTTAATGGGCTGCTTATGCATTTTAGACTCATTAAAAATGACATCACTACTTCTGATCACTGACCGTGTTTCAGGATCCCATAAGTGATATCCAAATTCTCCTTCTCTACCATATCCAAGAAAAATGCATTTCTTTGACTTATGGTCCAACTTTTGTGTATGATTCTTGGGTATATGAACATATGCTTCACACCCAAAAACTCGAAGATGATCATAATATGGTGGCTTCCCTATCCATAACTCTTGTGCCACTTTCAGACCTTTGGCAATACTAGGTGAAAGGTTAATCACATGAACTCCAGTCAATACTGCTTCTGCCCAAAAACCTTGTGAGAGATTTGCATGATGCAACAAAGAGACTACTCTATCTTGAATAGTTCTATTTCTCAGCTACACCATTCTGTACTGGGGTATAAGGAGCTGTAAACTCTCTAAGAATCCCTCTAGACTGACAGAAAAGGCTGAATTCATGTGAGGTATACTCAGCCCCATTATCTGAACCTAAAGCCTTAAGCTTAGTTCCTTTTTTAGTCTCAACTGAAGCAAGCCATTTTCTGAAGTAGGGAATACCTCATCCTTCGATTTGATAGGATATACCCAGACTTTTCTAGTAGCATCAACTATGAAAGTGAAAAAGTAAAGAGAACCACCTAAGGATCTAGTGGGCATAGGACCACACACATCTGTATGAACGAGATGTAAAGGCTGAATTGAAGAGTCAATGTGCGTTCTATGCACATTTCTGGTTTGCTTTCCATATTGACAGTGCTCACAAAATGAAAAATCAGAGAAAGATAACACAGTTAAGTAGCCAGAATGAGAAAGATTTTCCATTCCACTACGAGATATATGGCCCAAACGACCATGCCAAATACAAGCAATAGGCTATTCAGTAACAGCTAACAAGTGTTCTTTCTATGATACAAATAAAGGATAAAGTGAGCCAACTTTGCTTCCTTTTGCAATAACCATATTGCCCTTTGATATACGAAAAGACGGAGCATAGAAGACCACCTTGTAACCAAGGTCATCAAGCTGACCAACTAACATCAAACTGTGTGATAACTGAGGTACATGGCGTACATTATGCATAGTAAATTTTGAACCATCAATGAACTACACAACCACATCTCCAATCCCCACAACATCACACTGGTAAGAGTCACGAAGTCTCACGGTACCAAGAGACTTTGCTGCATAATTAGAGAACCATTCTCTATGTGGTGTCACATGGAAAGAAGCACCAAAATCTAGCAGCCAGGTGTGGGAAAAAGAATCAACCATAAGCGCCTCAGTTGGCACAGTACTATCAAGTGTCAACACATCAGCATCTTCAGAAATAGCATTAATTTCTTCAATCTTCACAGTCGAAGTAGATGGTGCAGGTAATTGTTTAACATGCCCATGAACATTTTGTCCTTTACCTTTAGCATTCTTTAATGCATAACAGTCTTTCTTCATGTGTCCTTTCTTATGACAATAATGGCATTTGATATCCCTCTTACTTGCTTTACTTCTACTCTTATTCCGTTGACCATTCTTTTCCTTGTTCTTGCTCCTGCCACGTTGTTGATTCTTTCCTTGGTAAGAATCACGAACATTATATGCATCTCCACTCTGAGTGCCAACCATAGATTTTCTACAAATCTCCTCACTCAAGAGTGCTCCACATATGTCATCATAGACGAGTTTACCACCAGGTGCATTGTTGCTAATAGCTGTGCAAAACGTATCCCATGATGATGGCAGGGTGCATAACAACAATATTGCTTTCATGTCATTATCCATATCCATTTTTTGAGCCTATAACTGAGAGAATATAGCATCAAACTCATTCAGACGAGCAGCAACACTATCTGTGTCCTTCATACAAAGGTCATATAATTTTCTCATCAGATAGACTTTATTTGATGCCGTCTCTTTTTCATACGTATTGCATAACTTCTTCCAAAGCTCCTCTGCACTATCACAGTCTAATACTGTAAAGTAAACATTATCTGCCAAGTGCAAGCGAATGGTAGACCTGGCCATTTCATCTAACTCATCCCAATCATCTTCATCCATGTCAGCAGGCTTCTTTGAAATTCCATTTACTGGCTTCCATTGCCTCCTTTGAATCAGCACATCTTTAATCTGATTCTTCCATGGAGCAAAGTTTGTGCCATCAATTTTTCGGATCTCAAAATGGTCTTTGCCCTGCAAGTTATAGCTCCTCCTTGGAACACTAGCACTAGACCCTGATCCACCGGATGTGCCTGAGACCTCTGATGCCATGATGGTAGAGAACTGAATAGAATGATAATGGAGCTAGAAGAGTCCGAACACCAACAAATAAGTGTATCAAGGAGTAAATCAACCACTATATAGTTGACAAAACCAAAAATCTAAAAAAATTTTGCCAGAGTATCTTCTGCAAAATGAGCATATGACCAGTGTCAAAATATCATAAAATTGCAAGTAGACATGTTTTCCTGCATAGTGAATCACTGACTCCACTACATATAATCAATTACCCAATAGAAGCCAACTAGGCTTATCGAGCACCTATGAACAACTATCATACATCTCTTGGCGAGGCTGGGTAAGTCTTCCACCAGCATCACTGAAGAGACTCCGACATTTGGGTGTCTCCCAGTTAAGAAAACCTCACCATGACCCTCTTTTTTCAAATGTAAAAGGCTTTATGCAAAAAACATAACCGCTATATCATGACCACATGGACGTACATAAACGGTATCCACAGAAGCCTACATGGTGTGTGTATATGCTCAATATATGCAGTAAAATGACACTAAAAGGCTGAATGCATAGCCCAAAAGCTAGCAAACAACACCTGCAAGTGTCTGTCAACTCTGATGATTTAGGCTCAAAAACCTACATAAATTTGCAGTAGCTGCTTGCACCAAAACTAAAAACCTCTCGAGAAACATGTAGTTTTACGAGTGTGGCTGAAAACACAACCCCAAAGGTTGATATTTATTGTCGGAGAAGTACAAAGAACACTCTTCTTGATGTTCTTGGACCTGTGTGAAGAGAACTATGTGCGGAAGTAGTCCAAAATGGCTCCAAAAGACACCCAAAAATGCTTCAAAAATAGGCTTTGAAAGCAAAGAATGAAGCTTTGAGGGACCAAAACATGTTCAAGGTAATGTCAACCTTAGTCTTTCCCCTTCTTCAGACACCACAAGAGTGCAGCTTAGTGGCAAGAGATTGCCACGGTTAAGCGAGCTCCGAGGGGAACAGTACTGGGATGGGTGATCTCCCGGGAAGTACCGGGAACCTCTATATTCCTTGATCGTTGAGTTCCTCCCTCGCGCGCAACCAACGGTGCCAACGGTGACTTCGGTGACTTGGATGACAAGTATGCCAAGGTCTATGCTTTGGTCGCCGCCTTAGTCATAAGCCTTGGAGAAAGCCTTGGGGGGGGGGGTGCTCGCTTAGCTCACACAAAGGGAACAAAGCTTTTGCCTCGAACTGCTCTGATACCAGTGAAGTATTTCGATGGCGATGCACCATAATGCGCTCTCCTTCTCAAGAGCTTCACGACGATATGCTCAGAATAGAAAATCGAGCTCCTAAGGTCGCACATAGTACTCCGCACAGAGGCTGCAGAATACGCAGAAACCACAGTTGACACGAAGCTCGAAGATAGACTTCTTAGGTCTTACAAATGTGGTCGAACTTACAGTCTCTAACGGACCAGGCCACTATATGTTTTATTAAAGAACATATACAAAGAAGTGTCCCGTGGCCATTTGGCCTTTCACATGGACACTAACGATAACATCGAGTACATGTGATGTGTACTCTAATGGCAACCGAAATATGATTTCATAAAGCAAAATACTATCGGACACAAAAGAGATGATCAAAATGAACCATGAACCAAGAACCATGTACAAAAAAAGTTATATATTTCATAAATGAAGCATGTACAAGAGTGTGGCAAACCATTGTCATATGTGAGGCAAATACAAAATGTGGCAAAGCACTGCCATATAAGAATCAAATACAAAATTCTAGTGCACCACTACCATATATGAACCAAATACAAAATTATGGCACACCACTACCATACACATGCACAGAAGGATCAAAACATCCATATCAGCAGTCCTGCAACAAAGAACATTCATGAAATGAGATAAATTTACATGAGATTTACAAACAACAAGTAAAAAAAAGTTTTTAAATTCATCACCTCTCGCAGATGCTCCCATGAAACAACTGCACCACGTCCCTCCAAGTTCTCCAATAGTGCAATCAATCCATGACGATATCCAATCGCCTCCTCCGTTCGTGTTGGAGGACCACCCATTGCCAGCTCCTGCAACAAATATACAGAATGTTAGATGAACATACATGACATGCTTAACACAAACAAATTCAATAAACCAAATGATACTTACAAATTTGTGACGCATAGTGTCATATCAGTCGCTACCCAAATGTGATGGTCCAACCGTATCTAAACGTGTGGAGGTGGCATCTCGCTGCTAGCGATATCCATCAGGAGTCTGTTGCTTCTCATCACGAGTCATATCCCACTCCTCACCATCTAACCATACAGGCTTTGATAAGCCTGCTCTGAAAGCATCACGAACCTCGGATCGTCGATGGGACATAACTTCACGTGCAGTGTGCTTAATCCACTCTGAACTGACAAGAGGATGCCCATGTGCTGGGCAGAACTCCTAATAGATTGTCTCTGTGATATAATTTTTACGATCTTTATCTTGTTCACTCCATTTCAACATGCTAGAGTGTCCAAGTTGTATGGAGCAAAGTTGTCGTATACATTGATGCACGGACTTTCTAGTCGCATTCATCACTGGAACTCCATCACGGATACTATACACCTTGTATTCATCATGGTAACTCAAAATTGACAAACCTGAACATTCACCATAACCAAGCCAATCATGCATTGTCCACATAAATATGCCTTGCACTCACACATCTCGTCTTCTTATAGGTTGAGACATGTCACGCACAGTAATCCCATCCCATAAAATGTGCAGCTCTTTCACAAGTGGTGCAAGGTATGCATCCATGTTTTTTACCTTATACTTACCTGGCACATTAAGAGTTAATAATAAATGACCCATCTTTGTGGCCAACCATGGCGGGATGTTATAATTGACCAAACATGCAGGCCATGTGCTCCATGAAGAGCTGTGTAAACCAAATGGATTTACTCCATCCATAGCTATGCCTAGATGTATGTTTTGAGGCTCACTAGCAAACTCTTGCCACTTACTATCTATGTGTTTCCAAGCATCAGAGTCAGCAGGCACTCGAATTACACCATTTATAGACCTGCTCTTTGCATGCCATGACATTGACTCAGCTATGGATTTGCATCTTAACATGCTCTTAATTCTGTGGAATGATAGAAAAGTGGCAAAGAACCTTTGTGGGGATTGTGTCGCCCACAAGTCTTCTCTAAATCTGTTTGCTCCACACTTTGGACATATGTGGAGATGTTCATACTCGTTCCGAAAGAGGATGCAATCATTCGGACAAGCATGAATCTTAGTGTGGTCCATTCCAATGGATTGTAAAAGTTTTTTTGCATCTCCACATGTTGGAGGCATGTCATTGCCCTCTAGTAAAAATTGATCTTTAAGAAGCCCACAATAAACAATTAGAATGATATTAGTAAATAAAGTTATTTTGATACAGCAATGAAAGTTTATTTCAAATCCACTTACCTTAACAATTCAGAGACACTACTATTGACCATCCATAAATGGATTGCAGATTGAGCATCTCCAGTGATGCATTTAGTACAAATATCTTTGCTCCATTGTACAGTGGTCAACGAGCTAGTCTTCACATGTTTTCATATTTTTCATCACCTTCTGATCATGGAAATTATGTTGTGTCCATGAAACTCACGCCATTTTCTCCACCATCGTGATCTTCGTCCATCTCATAAAATGCTTCGAGCATTTCTTCCATGTTTTCATTTTTTCTAATTCTATTAGTACCCTATACTTCCAACTCCTTTTTTGTTCTCTTATGTCTACCAAAGGTTACCGATGCAATGTCCTTTGTGTCCACCTTCTCACCAGGGGGACCATGCAAATGGTAGCATAGGTTTTGTAGCCGACTTTTATCAAAGGATTCATATTCTCTAACTTGTGGAGTACAAATCCATCATCTTCGATAAATTTGATACTTGCACTGAGTGCAAGGACATGTCATTCTCTCCTTCGGATCTAAACTAACCATCTAATACAATATGGACATTTTAGAACATTTGATTTTTATTCCTAAAAACCATAATCCTAAAGACTTAAACCTAAAATATATATAGATTTAATTATATATTCTAATTTTATATTTTCTTTTTCTTATTCAATTTATATATTTAATTGGAACACTAGCTATTTTCATATTTATTCATCTATACTTAAATCCTATTTTTTTTATATAAAATTAATTATATATTCTAATTTTTTATTTTTTCTTATATATATATTTAATTTAATTAAAAAACATAAATCCCTATTTTTTATATTTAATTGTATATATTTAATTATATATATATTTATTTATTTATACTAAAGACCTAAAAAAAAACCTAAAACCCTAATCTTAAAAACCTAGACCTAAAACATGTATATATGTATATGCATGTGTATATGTATGTCTATGTACATATATTATGTGTGTATATGTGTATATGTGTGTATGGATTTGTTTACTAAAAACCCTAATCCTATTTTTATATATTTAATTTGATAAAAAAACCCTAAAATCCTATATATATATATATATATATATATATATATATATATATATATATATATATATATATATATATATATATATATATATATATATATATATTGGGAAAGATGGATGGACACTCCAAGAAATGAGTAGGTACCGCCAATTCCTATTTTGTACTAGCCCCTTGTTGCTTCATAGTTGAGTTGTAGGCCGTCTTATCTTTCCAATGACACTATACAAGTGCCTATGTACTTTGGAAATAATGTGAGATATGATTGAAGCAAAACAGACTACTTCCAAGTTGAAGGATCAATGAAAACCTTCTATTTTTGTTCATACACATGCTGCTTGTTATGCTCAGTGCTTCCAGTACAGTAGGAATTAGAAAACTTCCTTTTGGAGATATCAAATTAGATTAATGAGATAATGATTCCAAGTGGAATCACTAACAATGATGAACTATACATAGAGCAATCAATTTAGCAATCAAATCATTACCCCCGATTTTTTAGGACCTCTATAGAGTTTGGCCAATAGGTACTTCGACATGCTTTTCTCCACATCTGCTAAATGGATTATCTTCAAAATTTGTGAGCATGTAGAGGACTTAGAGATGATTCCAACAAGCTATAGAACATTGAAAATGGTGAAGAAATGATTGAGATATGAGCAGTACAAGTTGATTGCTATGAGTGACTATGATAGTGAGACCATAGATGAAAGTATTGATCTATTGTATTAGAACACAATGTTGTACAAGATCATTAGCATGATAATCAATGCCTAATGATAATGAGTATTGTAGCCTATGATGTGAACCTCACTCTCTTACAAAATAGTCAAGGAGAACTCCGAAAATGGAGTCTTCTTATCTTGTGAGTTTTTTAGACATCTTTTATAGATGGGATTTTTGAATTTGAATTTGAATCCTCCATTGTCTCTCACTAAAAGTGGTCCTCCAATCTAGGAGATATTCTCTCAAGTAGAGTCGTGATCTTTCCAACTAACAAATCTACGAGTTTGGTGGTGGTTACAAATATTCTTTCAAATCAAAAATGACTTTTACAAATGGTAAAAGATAAAGGCTTCTTAGCAATGGTTTCCATGGAGCTTCAATAAACTCTAGCCAAATGTGTAGGCTTGGTATTTACACCAACAGCTCCCCCTCAAGCCAAAAATTTTGGCTTGGTCTTCTTCTTCAATCTTCTTGAATGTCTTGTAATCCAATCATAAACTTAAACCTGCAAAGTTTTGTACCATCCAATGCTTTAGTCAATAAGTCTGCACATTGCATGTTAGTTGATACATATGCCAACTGCATTTCCTTGCTCAATCGCTTCACTCTCACATAATGATAGTGGACCTCTATATGCTTGGTCCTAGCATGATAAATAGCATTTGCTGCAAGATGAAATGAGCTTGTATTATCTCCAAGAATCA